>QVOB01027178.1:0-22751 GCA_014839585.1 Pseudomyrmex concolor | reverse complement strand
TATATATATATATATATATAAGATACAAATATAAATCTATGACTTTGGAATATCAGTAAACTGCATTTCCTTGTAGCGATCCGTTCTCTTTCCCCGCTTTCCCTTAATCCCAGAGAAGGATTCATTAAAATGTATGTGAGATGCTTTTTGACGACGGTGATAGCCGGCTCTCCCACAGCATCCGTGCCACAGCAGCCAGCCCATCGACCTCGCTCTCTCGCTCTCTTTCTCTCTCTGTCTCTCTTTCTCTCTGCCTCCGAGCGGTGAACATGCAAATGCGGAACCGGTTACGCGAACGTTTTCACGTCCGGAACGAGGCGGTAACGAGAGAAATCCGACGAGACGTCTCCTGGATAATTTCCCTCCTAGGGCACACGAGAGGAGTATCCTACGCATACTCGATTATCGGCGTAACAAAAGGGCGGACTCGCGCGCTGTTCGTCGTCTATGAATTTGAATGCTGCTTATGAATAAAAGTTGGAAACTCTCAGAGAAACGTAATCTTCGCTTCTTATTCGCGCCATTATTCGCAAATTGCGATAAAAAGCAGATCTCGGGACACTGATTTCAAGTAAAACAGAAGAGAATTTTCTCTTATTTTTCTCTCTCTCTCTCTCTCTCTCTCTCTCTCTATATATATATATATATATATATATATATATATATATATATATAACTGCTCAAAGTTTCTTGGCATGTGTCTAGATACGTATTCTAAAGTATAAAATATAATAGAGAGGAAAGATTTTTCCTTTCTATCTTTTAGCAAGTAAATCTCTCTTTTCACAATTGCGCGAAAATCGAAGAAAATCATCTCTGAAATGAACAACTCCGCGCGCGTTCACGCCAATATCTCCCCAACTCCAATCTGGATACTCGACACAATATCGTTCTCATCCAGGAAGTCTGGTCAGACGACGATGGAAACGAATGGGATGGCGCTCACCGGAGTAGTAGTAATCTGGAGGTATTCCCCGGACAGCCACGCGCGTCCTGTCAGAGCGGCGACGGGGAGCGGGGGATGGGCGAAAGGGAGGCGTGAGGAAGTGCGATGACTGTACGATAGGCAAGGAGTGTCAGGTTAGTGGGAAGGGACGAGCTTGCGAGAAAGTGAGTTAGAAAGAGAAAGGGAGCACGGTCGTGATTACAGTGCCGTGTATTCAAATGGTCAACCCGACCCACACCAATCACAACGAGCACCCCCCGATACCCTTGTCTAATGCCAAAGGGACTAACGCCGCGTGTACTCGGTGACACGGGAGTGCGACGTGTTCACACGCACGCAGGCACGCATTCTCTCCAGTCTCTCGCACGTCGAATCGAGAAATGGTAATATGCAACTTGGCAGACAAGCTTTCCCTCCGCCGACTGGAAAATTCGAAGGACCTCCCCAGAGATTCCGACTGACCGTTGCAGGACACTGAAAGACCCCGGGCTTTCCGTAATAACGTGCCCTTCGCCGAAACGCGCGTCACGCTATTGCATCGCGTGATATACGTTGCTTTCGCGGTTTATAAAAACTACCCCTCTCATCAGTTGCTCTCTCGTCCGTCTTTTCCGTCCGTTCTCGATATAGGTGTTATATTTATTTTGTGTGTGTGTGTGTGTGTGTGTGTGTGTGTAAAATGTGCGCGCGAAGATTAAAATAAAACACAAGAGCGGACATTTTCGATACACAGTGAAATTTACGCGCTCTGTCGCAGCGTGAAAAACAAATAGATCATAAATGTGCTTTCTCACTTTTCTATTTTCAAATTGTAACACTAAACTTTTAATTGAAAGAAAAACCTGTCAGAGAATAATCTTATAAATGTTTTGGTTCTGCCACGGCCAAGACAACTCGAAAGCTAACAGTTTGTAATGGACAAACATTATGCAAATTGAGTCGATCGTCGAACTCGAAAGATAACCTTCTTGGCAGGAGTGATAACTAGCGGTGGGTTGAGATCTGGGAAGACGAGAAGGAGACGGTGAAGATGGCGAGAGGTCGTAGGACGACCCTAGTTAGTCCTGGGTCTATGAATCGTTAATGCTAATCAGGATCGCCGGGGCTGCGGACGAGGTGACGTCAGCCCCGTCGTCAGAAATATGGACGCGACGAAAGGGAACTTGATCAATTAACCCTTTACGATATAGATAAACTTTGAAAACCATTGCTTGTATGTTCTACGGATTCCCGTGCAATTGATTCGTATTCACGAAGGCACGAAAAAACATCTTAATACTTTGTCTGACATTTGTCGGAAAGAGTTACAAACTTTTCGAACATTCTATTGTTTCTGCTTGTTGTATATGAAAAATATGAAAAGTTGTTGAAAACCAATTACGGATGGAAACGTGTAGCATGCGATCCGTTTGCGTAGTCGATCGTAATAACGTTAGGACGTAGGCGCGCGTGATTATCCTCTTTCTCGATATTCAGCAAAATGTTGCGTTACCGTAGAACAAACAATTCACGAAAGATGAGGGGACGGGACACGTCGACGAGGAATTAGGGTGCCATCCGGCTGCGAATCGTCTCGTAAGTGTGCCTTATCTGCGAACGAGAATATAAATTTCGTTGAGAAACCGACGATGCGTTACGGGGAAAGTGCGCGCGACGATTCGCCATCGCCCATTATCTGTTGTTTGCTGCGGGCTTGACCCGAGATTAACGCTCGTGGGCCATCGGTCGTTCGTTTTATCGGTCGCATCACATACACACCGAAGGATGTACCTCCGTCAGAAAACCCATATCGTTATACACCATTACTCATCTGGCGCATAATCGCGCGGCTTGTGTATTATATCACTGACTTATAACGAATATTCACACAAGGAGTATCCATTTAATTGTTATTTAGCGCCGTGGTAGTAAAGAAGAAGTAAGATTTATTTGTAATTTTACGCGATTCTTGCATACTCCGATTAATTCTGACGCGCAGAAGAACATAGCAGAAAGCAGTTGGAGAGTGAAAAATGTGAGAAATTTGTCGCTTCCGACTACATGCGGCTGACGATTGCATCAGAATTCGCGGAACATAGCTTTCATGCAACGAATATACGAGGAAAATATGTCTAATTATATCTAATTATATAATGAGATAGCGCGCGAGAAATGTACGTATAGATATATTTATCCTTCAAGGTTCGTGACGAACGCGAGCAACTATGCGAACTGTATAATTTTAGAGCCACGGTTGCGCGCACAATTTGTGAAAGACTCTACATCGGAAGTATCGGCCGGTTATATTGAAATTGCGGCTTTTTTTTTTTTGCCGACTCGTATGTACAATATTTCGGGGACGAGCAAATATTCGGTACTGACCAGCTCAACGCGAACTGCCCGGCGAATTTTGGCAGCGCTAAAGGGAACGGGCTAACTAACGGACTAACGAATGCAATATGTCGGAACCTGGCTGAAAGCAGGAAATCGCTACAACGAGCACCGGAGACCAGACCATTGGTCATTGTGAGCGCGCAAACGTTCGCCGAAAAATGTAGCCGAACCGCCGGCAGCGATTTTTGTCAGTTATTCAGTTATTAGTTTCATTCAGGGAAACGCTGGCTGCGTGTTCAACGCGCGGTTTCCAGACGCGCAGATACACCGCTTTGTCGTTGAGCGAGAGTTACCGCGAAAATTCCATCTTCTTTCACGTATCGCAAAATTTTTCGTTCAATAGTGGGATAACGAAAAAATTTATAAATCGCTGTGCATACGGAATAAATTAAATGAGGCTCGCGTTAAAGCTAATTATTATTCTAATTTTCTCCGTATATTTTAATATTGCGCGACGAAGTCGCTTAATTAAAAAACATACTTACACACCACGTGAAAAAGGTACACTGTTAAAAAGTAAATCAATATTTGCGCGTAGAATTTTAGCGCAAAAAACTTTCTCTATATTATTATTATAACCGCTCTCGGCAGGCAAAAGAACGAAACAGCGTATATTTTCAGCGAACAGACGATATGTAGAGAACGATTATGATATCCTCTGGTTGACCAACCAAAAGATTACCTAACAAGCGTGCATCGCGCAATCGATAAATCGTTCTCGTTATCGGGATCGGCGATTTCCGTTTTCCAGAAGTGCGTGCTTCTTCCTCAAGCACTCTCGGAGGGGCGGCGAATGGCGGGAGCCGGCGATAAATTCCGCAAGAGCTGCGTAAGAACGGGAGCGGAGAGCGGGCTCGTCGATAATAAGGGGATGATCTCGCGATAAGGGCGGCGGCATTAATTGAGATTCCAGATAGAGTGTGGTAACTTTTGCTCGGAGCTGCGAGCTCGGATAACGATCGCTGGAACAATGGCAGCTGTGGCCGCATCTGGGCCGCTGCATCGGAAGAGAGAGTCCGTAAGTGCAGGAAGAAAGAAACGTCTCACGAATCGAGAAAGAAAAAAACCATACACACACACACACACCACACAGACGGAGGAAAATGGACTTTGATGCCGCGGAAGAGTCCGTGAATTCATTTGCGAACGATAACTCGAACCCCTCACCCTTTTCTACTACGTTCTTCTCGTTTATGTTCCTTCTGTCGTCCCACGTGATTGAAACATTGATCGCGTGGCTAATACATCCGAGTGAAAATATTCTTAATATCAGAGATAAATTGGGTGGCTAATTTTCTCGTTAAACTATAAGAAATCGCTATAAACTCTCCAAATCTACAGAAAATGTAACATTTTTTTAATATGTTGCTTTTGCTTACGCACATTATGTTGTTTCAATTAAACAACGCATGTATGATTTTGTTTCTTACATGCTGATATTAATTTTATTTTATTTTTTTTTTTTTAAAGAAAAGAAAATATTAGAAAGCAAATGTGTGAATATTTTTATATAAACAGACGACGATATTTTTTAAGCCTGACAATGATTTCCAAATTTAATTAAATACAAAAGATTTTAAGGCAAAGGATTTAGGATTCTGCAGCGTGCTGCCCTCGGACGACGATGGATCGAAGTCAAATAGTTCCCGCTACGTAATTATACATAACAAGAAAAGCTTTCTCTCTTTTTATTAAAAAAATATCTTAAAATTATACTTTTGAAACCATCCGTTGCATAGTTTTGCTCTGTGAATGCGCAAATTATACAATATAAAAAAACACTTTGACTTAAACTTACATCATGAGAAATCATGAGAAATAATCTTGACTTAATCTCAAACGTTTCGAATTATTACATACAAGAGAAAGAAGCGTTTCTTTCTGGCGTTAAACTTCAGTCTGATTACAAATCTAATAGTGTAAATTATATTCACGCACACTTTTTTGCCAACTTGAAATAAAACTGTGCGAAATAGCACGTATTAAGATTTGAAAGGTAAACACTTAAATCAATTGTTTATCACCACCATTACTTAAAAAACACATACGTATAACGCACAGAAAGCAACAATGCTAAGTATACTGATGGCACAAGATGCCTCTCGAAGAAGACTCCACTGATTTTATCTGATAATTTTAGTGGGCGAATATATTCAGGTAACGGAAAGCTATTACAAGACGATATCTATCGAAGGGGGATGGACGGGAGAGCCGCCTGGAGAGAAATAAAGAGCGATTGCCTCGGTAAATCAGAGCCCTCCACCCGCGCCATCGGAACCGCCGCCGCCGCCGCCGCCGCCGCCCTTTCGCGCTGGAACACCTTCCACCAAGTTGTCGTGCTGCATACGCAGTCGCGAGAAACGAAGAACACGCAGAACATACGTATCGAAACATTAGCAATATTAGGGATCGCTTTTCCCCGACACAGTCTCTTCTCTTCACGTTTGTTTCAACTCATTCGAGCCCTACCCGGGCTCGCAACAAGACGCGCCCTTACTCCGTTCATCGCCCGAAGTATTTCCCGAACAGCAATAAAGTACCACGATGTATCATCTATTGCGCGCGGCTATAACAAATTCCTATCGTACACGATCGGAATCTTCCTGTTCTCATTTCGTCGCGCGATTAAACAATTCTATCGAGAGTTGTTTACTCTTTGACCGTCTTTCACGCGTGTGCGCGCCTAATGTTTCTACGTATAATATTTTCAATAAAAAAGTTTATTTTAAACGTGATACTTTTTCAAAGTTTTTTTTTAGTAGGTGACTATTGTTACAATTTTTTGAATAATATTTGAAAAAGAATTTCAAGGTTTGCGAACGTACTTACTTTAAAAAATAAATTTTGCAAGATAATTATCGTATTGTTCTCTCTATTAGTAAAAAAAGAAACAATTTTTCGTCATTTTTCAAGCTATCAAAATACTTTGTGAAATTATCGCGGATACACTCGTGGAAAATGGCAATACTGTACGTGATATAATTCAGAACGGGAAGAGCCCACACACGCGCGCGCGCGTGGTAAGCTTTTTGGTCATGCTATCACTACACCCCGTCCACGCTCGCGTAATAATAAATCGAGCGATGGCCATCGATAACAACTGCAAAGATACGCCGTTATCTCGCGCGGCGGACGGTCTGGCCGTTTTATAGATAATTTATTGGCTGAGCAATTTGTAAGGGTCCGAATAATGGCGCAGAATCCAACGAAATCTATCCAGCTATACCGAACTCGCTAAAGACACGTTATTGCCAGGGCGAAAATCTCTTGAATTCACTTACTCTCGGTGTGCTTTAGTTTCATCATTCATTTCAGATCTTCTTCTTCATAATTTATCGCGTGAACTTCTTAGCCACTTACTCATTCTCAAATTTTAAATATAATTTCACACACGCTTTACAGATATACTATTTTGTTTTTGACGTGGCGCGACAGTGGCAATTATTTTTCCAGAAACGTTTTTTTTTTTTTTTGGCAAACACGCGCGTGATTTTCCGACGTTCTCGTTACATTTTTCTACGATTATAATTTGCATATTCCATCTATTTCACAAGAGACTTCCATGGTGGCTCTTTGCGTCGAAATTTCCGCAGGATATTCAGGACGTCGGAGAAACTTGGAAATTATAAACTCGTCAGGCATTTACGAGAAACGATTAAAGCCAGCCCACATCGTCACGGATAACGGTGACGAGAAGAGGAGAAAATGGACGAGCGGGGCGAAAGAGAGACAGACTTCTATCGCAACTAAGCCGACGGTAGTCGCCGCACGCACGTTCCCGATTTCTGCTTCCGTCCTTCTCATTTCACGTGTATCTAGCCATCCTTTGTATCCTTCGCCATCACACCACGAAACGATTTATCAAGCCGGCAACGGCATAACGGCTTATTCATGTATGCGCGTATCCTCTTGAAAGCGCGGCTTAACGATCTACTTCCTGCGGTCTGACACACAGGATTTTTCGGGATTCCTTAATAGTTTCGTTAATGTTCTGCGCGACAATCCCGCATCGTTGAAATTTTTTTTTTTTTTTTTTTATCTCGACGACACGCGTAGTCAGCCGTAAAAATAGTTGAAAAACTTTTTATTTCGCGAAGGTAAATTTTACAAAATTATGCGATCAATTTGAGAGAAATAGTATGTCTCGATTTTATATTACAAAACGCAATTGAAAACATCGAAATGTCAATAAAATTTATTTAAACAACATCGCGCGTAGACATATATAATTCATTATTATTATCATTTGCATTTCTCAAATTGATCTTCCGACGTCAAAATCATGCGGGAAGTGAGAGAGAGAGAGAGAGAGAGAGAGAGAGAGAGAAAAGAGAAAGAGAGAAAAAGATACTTCCACGGATCATTGAGATTTATCGTTCGTGCTTCCTGCTTGCTCCATATCAAAGGATCGATTTCGCTTGAGAGGAGAAGCTCGCTTCGCAGGGAAAGACGGAAGACCGCGATCTCTTCGCCTTCGTTCTACCCAAACACACGCGGAGTCCGCGCGGGACGGGATATAAAAGTTTCCCAAATATCGCGAATTGACGTATCGCTTCTCGAAAATAGCGTGGCGCGTAAACAACCGATATGTATTCACATCACGTAGAAATGTCCCGCGGGATGTCCGTTTTCGGGATGCATTCGCGTGTCTTGCAACGGCGACAATGCAACGAAAGAAAGAGAAAGAGACGAAAAAAAAGAGACGGTCCAAACAAATACAACGTCGAAAGAAAAGAGAAAAGATTGACATTGTTACTAGACACACGCGAGTGTCTACTCTTCGAAATGTGGAAGTTGCATTACGATCGCGCGGAAATTGATCGATAGCGACATTGTTATTCGATACTGATATGTACTGTGGCCTATAAAAATATTCAAGAGGGATTGTGATTTATCTTGTTTTTGATTAGAAAACAACCCACATATAAAACTACTATTCATACTGATATGAGAAACAAAGCGATCTAACCTAACTTAACTTGTTTTTGTTACCTCGAAATAACATACAACTTTTTTAAAATCAATCGACAAATATCTATAATGAAACAGATATATTTATTTTATTTTATTTTATATATTTTATTTTATACATTTTATATTTTATATTTATTTTAATGATGTGTGTAACAGTAATTGAGAACACGTTTTTTTGTAATTTCAAAAATTATAAAACTGATAATCTTGCTGTAAAAAACACAAGGTTTAAAATCTTAAATTTCAAGTTCTGAATCGGGTAGTTTTTTAAATTATCGGACAAAGTGCGAAGATGACGACGAGAGTCTAAGAGAAGATGAAAACGAACCGGTCGCAGGTTCAAAACAATTCCCACCGAGATAACGTAGCTTTGAACTTTGTTCTCCAAGCTTGATAAGTCGGACTGAGCCTGTTGGTGTAAAAAGTGCGAAAGTTTTCCTCCAGTTTCTTTGGCCCTATTAAACAAGTTTACGCGATGGTGTACGGTCAGAGTTCGCTTACCGCTATTTCTGAAGTTACGAACAATTTAAGAATTTTTAATAAACTTGCGGAACGTTACGTTTAATTACGAAATAATAGTGGAGAATCTCATGCTATAAAACAGTCGTTGCGCGTCGTTCGTGTTTCGTCACTCTCTTTCTTGCAGTCTCTCGTAGTTTGATACTTTGAAAATTACGGTCGTAGAACAAATTAGACGTCTTTTAGAAAACCGCCCCGTATAAATATCGATTCGATTTAGATATATCAAAGCGAGGCAACGCTATCGAACGAAATGACCAAGAAACGGAAGTAAATCCGAGCGTTACACGCGAATCATAAAAACACATAGTCGGAAGACAGAGAATATCGATACGTAAATCGGTTATCTGTTTAACGCGCGCCACGAGGAGACTGCTCGTGAAACGACGGATAAACAACTACTTAACGGTGGAAAAGTGGGCAATAAAAAAAAAAAGTCAATTGCAGCAGTTCAAGAATGAGTTGTAAAAGACGAATTGGAACTTAATAATCCTCCTTTCTTCGCTAATATTACCGACGTAAATATTGCGTTCCTTCCTAATCGGTATCCTGTTTGTCATCCTCGTTCCCGACGCTCTTATGACAAGTATCAGCAAGATTAGTCCGGAACAGCCGGGTCATATTAAGAAGAGGGCGGAAAGCCTGTGCTCGCGCGGGAGAGAGAGAAGCTGACCACATTAGTTCCACCTCGTATGTACAGGAGAGGAAATGACAGTAAAAGGGCCAACTAATCATAAAGGACGTGGTAACGAAGTGAATTAATCAATGGATTAAACGTGAACTACGTGGAGCACGTAGAAAACGGGGCTAGGAGAGAACGGGAGGGAGAGACGAAGCTCGTCGGATAGGGACAGCGGACGGTGGGGGAGGAAAGAGGGTGGTGAGACCCTGACGTCTCTCGTTTGTCACATAAATAACCGAGCATTTGGCGGGAACGTTCCGGAGCGGTATTCGCTCGATGGACAAACTCCATGGAGGATGACGAATTCCTATGGGAGCGTGGGCCGCACGAATAACCTCGGTATTTCACCGAGGAAACTCCGCGTATTCTTGTGTGTCAATTTCTAGGGCTACATAATTCGAAAGCCTGCAATTGCTCCAACGCGTAAACGCACTGTAATGTCGCTTATAAATCTCTCACCGCGCTCGTAACTTATATTTTCTCTTCTTTCACATTTAAGTCATGTAATAACGTAAAATGCAACGATTTTCGTAAATATTACATTCTCGATATATTTTCGATGTAATAAACACAATTTATATTGCGTGCATGAATGAAGTATAGAGATATAATTGCTGCAACATTGCGAAAATGACTTTCGTGACGAAGCATAGATGGACTGAATTATGCGATACTGTCTCGAACGACGAGCACCTATTTTCCACGTCAGAATCCTAAAATCAATCTTAGCGAATGACAAGAGAACTTGCGCGTGATTAGTCCCGGTGGAATATCTCCCTTGCGGTTAATTCCCGGGTTTGCTGGAGGACGATAGCTCACCTTCATCTTCGAGAAGCGGGAGTGAAGAGAGAAGAAGGAACGGGGAAGGGCGGCGGGAAAGAGGAAAGCGCTGCAGAATCCAATATGAAGCTACACCGCAACCAAACATCCGTCGGTCCTCATCTTCTCCGTTTCCTACCGCCGAAGACCGCCAAAACATGCTGCCAGTATAGAAGACATCCACGCCGGCACGCGGTGAAGCGACGACGACGACGACGACGTCAGATCCACGGTCTTTGATGACAAAGTTTTCCATCCGGCAAACATCGGTTCCGCGGAAATAGATCGAGTTCACGACATACACGTGACAGGCATTAAGAAGGCTTTTGAACACGAAAAACGAATCACAAAAAAATAGAAACAACGAGAGACGCATATAAGAGATATAATTGCTGCTATTTTCTCGATTTAATGACATTTTGTAGACGTTAGAATCGACGTGATAACACGTACAACGAATGACGTATATAATCACATATATAATCGTATTGTACAATAGTAGAAATAACAGTTGTAACGGACTAATTTTTACAACAACCACACGATCACACGAACATTTCGTGAAATGGACGAAAAGGGTGTCACGGTGAAGTTTCGATTAGACCTGACAATGCTAGATAATGTCGACGACGTCGACGACAACGAGAAGGACTACGGAAGCAGAAGCGCCTAATGGCGGTAATGGCTAATAACCTTCGAATCTATCCATGCTAATGACCGATGCCCTCTCCAGTCAGAAACCACTTGTACCTAATACGCTTAATACTCGAGGCAACTTGGCACTCAGGCCAAGTTCAGAGTCCGTCGCCGCGGCGAGTCTAGTTTGAGTGCCGGGAAGACACGCGTCACATTACCTATCCAAGCGCTAACGCCATACCGTAAGTCTCACGATCTCAGACTCGGGATGGAACGGATGGAACTACTACCTCGTGGGCGCGCAGGGCGATGCAACGGTCGCGCAAAAGACAGAGGAGTCGATAATGACGTCATCTGGCTCGCGTCGCCGAACTTTCCAAGAGTTTTAATACCTCGGCAGGTTCCGCGCGGCTCTCTCTCTCTTAAACTCGATAAAATAAAGAACTCCTGGCTCAATTCCTTTTGTCCCTAGCGCACTCCAAGCCCCGATACGCAAGTACGCGAGAATCAAAACTTTATTTCGAGAGATCGCACACGTAAAAACAAAATAAGTGAGAATATCAGCAGTAGAAAAATTATTTAAAAAAGAGAAAAAAGGCAAAGTGTTGCAGTCAAAACAGAGAAACATTTTTTCTCAAACATTTTTCAATATTATTCTCGTTTCAATCTTTTTTTTTTTTAATGCAAGAAGTCGATGATACATAAAAGAGGGAAGAACGAGAGTCCAGAGATCGGAGGGTGGTCCAAGAGCTGTCAAAATGACAAGCAGCTGTCAACCGAAGGGAGCGAGAGAAAATTATTGAGCTAATTGCTGATAACTCTTGGAAACATCCAACGAAATATTCGAGTCAGAAGTGAACGTTTAGAAACGACGACGGATCGAGAAAAGGACGTCAAAGAGGAGGGCTCAGAAATGTACCGCGACAGAGCAATCACTAGGAAGAAGAGTTTTTTCTCTCCTTCCCGAGGACATAGCAAAATCCTCCCTGTCTCTCTTCCGCCTCTTCAAACAGAAATATGCGAAGCCGCGCCGCTCTGGTCGAAAAGCTCGGACGCTTAATTGGACAAAGCCCCAACCTTCCTTAGCAAGGACCGGGCACTCAGCCTCAGTCGCAATATGCCGAAAAAAAAAAAAAAATATGAATCACTTCTCGCAGAAAGCGAGGGATGAACAATATGGAAAGTAAAGGAAAGGAAGGAATTATTAACACGGTTAAAAAGCAAAAATTCTCTAGACGAAGCAATATAAAACTCATTTGACGATTGCAGTAGTCGAGGCATATATCTGTTCAAATATTTTTTTTTTTTTTTTTTTTTTTTGTAAGTTTTAATTTTAAAATTCACAGCGGAAAAACAAGAGTGACGACGAAGAAACCTGTCTTCTCGACAACCGCAAGGAAGTATCGTTAGTCGCGAGGAAAGCCCCAATGAAGGCAAGTGCGATACAGACGGTGTCTAGTAAGGGGTTGAAAGGAAGGTGTCCCTTCGTATCTTCTATCTCACGCTCGCCGTCTCCGCCTTCCTTCTTCGAGTCTGCTCGAAAGTTGGCTCACCATTAAGATCCTCTATTTGCACTGTCGGCAGCCACGTCGTTTGATATTAATGTTTTTCTTGCGACGTATTTCGTGCGCCGGTAATTACCAGTGCAAACAGCCGGTACAAGAAAGAAAGAGAAGGGGCAGAAAAAAAAAAGAAAGCAAGCAGGATGAACGAGTACAAGTAACAAGTCGCTGTTTTGCAAGCGTCACATTAAGACGCGCGAAGGAAAATCGCGCCCGACTTCTATCAATTACCTGTAGTTTATCTTTCTCGGGAATTATAATTAAGCGCGTAAGCAATTATATCATCCGACATTTCTCTGCTACGTAAGTATTAATCAATTTATAAGTAGATGATGTCAATCAATATATGTATTTACGATGAGAGTTTATTAATTATTAATTTACTTGGATGAGCGTTTTATTCGCGCACAATTTGATTTTAATTATTTTCCAACATAATTCTCTCGAACAGTTATTATGTCACGCTTGACGCACGGATGCTTTGTTATTTCCAAAAACGCGCGCGCGAGAGGAAATCTTACGACCAACCGACGCGTCTCACAATAGTCGTTCATTTGTCTCGTGGTAGCTAATGAAATTATAGCCAGTGGCACGTCATCTTTCCGAGAGTGCTTTCTTCTCTCGTGTCTCGTTCTCGTGCTTCCTTGTCGGATCGTAAGAGCAAGAGAAGAGAGAGAGAGAGAGAAAATAAAGAGAGCCGACGGTGAGAAAAGAAGTGATTCTTTCAGGGAGAGGGAGGGAACTTTGCGAGTATAGGAAGGAAAATTGCGGCAAAACTTGTTTCGCGGATATCTCTTTGAACACTTCTCGCAGATGACGGAGACCAACTGGGCTAATATTGCCTCAGTCGGTCACCGACACCTAACGTTTGTGAGCAAAGATCAACATTACTAAAAGAAGAGAGACAAATACAAGTGTAAGAAAAAACTGATATTATTCCATTGAAACGATGACGTAAAATTATTGTTGCAAATTGCATGATGTTACTTCAAGTAGTCTTCTAATCAAACGCTACGGAAGAAGTAAATAACAAAAAATATAAATTACTCTTTTAAAAGAAAGATATTTTAGAGAAAAAAAAGTATCTCAGAAACTCAAAGTATTCAGAGATTAATACGACGACCGTGTGATTTTTTTTTATCCATCTCGTTCACAAGAGTTTACGTAACAAAATTTATATCGCCATATCCGGACTTATCAAGATATGTTAATTCAGAGGGGTAAACACACCGATCCCGCCCTGGTAATATTTCCGACAGTAGTTACGCGAAAGGTTAACGTGTCGTTCATAGGCCAGGCATATCCCGAAATCCAGTTATCAGCTAATGAAAAGAAGAGCGAGCGGCTCAACCTACGCTACGCTCAGGAGTTCCATAACTGAGCAAGTCAGGAGCGAAAGAAGGGCGACGAGGTTACGGGGGACCGCGGAAGGGCTTATCTCAGCCAGAATTTTTTAAGATTAGCCTCTTGTGTCGTATTAAGCGAGAACCGTTTAAGCCAGCCAGCGTACGAATTGGGGTGGCTGAGACGCCCCTTCCTGTTCCTCCTTTTGCTTGCCGACATTCTCTCTCTTTCTTTGCTTCTCTCTCTCTCTCTCGTTCCACTATCCCTCCCCGAAGCACCACCTTCGCAAGACACGAAGGTGCACGTAAATAGCTACTTGTCGGATCGTTTCGGCAACTTGCACGCGCTCATTCCGGCTCGACTGAATTAAGTCTTTCATATCGTGGCGTTATAGCGCGCGAAGCCGAAGATAAAATCGATAAAGAGTCTATGCGACAGGGCTTGCACACACGACAAATCCGCATCGTGTCGCGCTATTGCGTCTATACGCTCCACTGACCCACTTGACATCCAAGTTATGTGCGCGAGAAATGAGGCTTACGTACACTCGAATTGTTTATTCGCACATATGGAAAAAAAAAAAAATTAAACGCACTTATCAAATTGTCCGCATGTTAGTTTCTTTTTTCAAAAAATACTTACAAATTTACAATTGGAAAAAGATTATTTGTGCGTTGACTGTTATACAGTCGCATTCATATTTAATGAATATATCCTCTCAATATTTAAAATGATAAGAAAGTAAAATCAAGCATGTATATGTTACGCGACGGTTTTTTAAAAAACAATAACTCTTTGAGAAAATAACTGTGCAAAAACAAGGTGAATAGAAATTTGAAAGAAGACACTTATGGTTTCCAAAATCGCGAAACTTCAAAGACGCGCGCGGCTGTTCTGCCTTCCTTACGTAACGTTAATATTATTATTTCCACGGTTGACTCGCGTCGAGCCGAGTCGTTTATTTTTCTTCGCTTCCCACCGTCAGGAATGGAAGAGGGTTCAACCGAGCTTGTACCGGCCTCTCCGCTGTCGTCCATTCGTGGCAAACGGTTTTTCCCGCAATTTCCTCGGGACTGCTTGTTACGCAAGTTTTCCACCCCAATTGACTGCCCCCTCCTCGGCCAGATTATTTTTATAATTTTTCTTGGTGCCCGCCCTCTCACCGTGAGAGCAACCCTTTGGCCGCCTCGAAACGAGACTGTCCATCCCCTCGCACAGCCCTGCACCTGCTCGCCGTTAATTTTTATTAGGCGAGCGAATGACGCGGGAGCACCTCCAGCTCGATTAACAAAGCTGTCTGTAAGGTCTCCTTGCCTCGTATAAGGCGTTTTAATTACAGCGACTGGCAAGAAAACTTTTTTCATTTTCAGCCCGAGCTAGCGTTAAAAATTTCATGGAAATTAATCTGTTTTTGCCAAAGCGTTGCATCATCTTTCAAAAGCAATATTTCCGGAAAAAAGCTTTATTATTGCTCTTTTTCAATATTCACTCCACTGCACTGTAAATTTAGATACTTCCTATCTCTTGAGAGACGTGTAGATTTTACGTCACTTCGTCCGTGTATAGGTAAAAGGTAGTTTTGTAATACAGGCTCCGCAATATCATAGTCAACTTCAGTCAAAATATTAAAAAAAAAACCAAATAAATTATAAACAAAGTATTTGTCAGTTTTATCACGTCGTGTAAAATATTAAATATATACCAAGTATTTGACGCGCGAACGAAAGCGAGTTCGTTCGGAAAATAATAAAGTAATGAGAGATTTTTAGATCAAGCGTGCGGAAAGCGCAGAAAAAACTCGGCGGATGTTTTAAATGCGGGCAATCGCCCTTTTCCTACCGGGGAGGATGAGGGCACGTTGAGAGTTCTGCATTTCACGAGCCATTGTACACGCTCCTTCCGCATCGAAAGAATTTTAATATTTGCCAATTTAGCGCTCTGCGGTGTGGTCTCTCTCTGGGAGGTAAAGAGCCGGATTTCCACGGGCGCGATAACCACATCAAGGCGCCACCGACGGTTCAACTTTTACCTTTGCGCTGGTCAGTCCGCACGCACCGGCCGAAGAAAGAACCGTGAACGGGAACATGTAACAGTCTCGAAACAGCCTCGAAATCGACAGTTACAATGAGCCGGTAGAGTGGCCGATTAACAAGTTTAATTAATTCGTATGTTAGCTCGTGAGCGAATGTTACTTTCTATCTGCGAAATAGTTCAAGAGAAACTTTAGTTTGCACACACGCGCGTATAGATAAATAGCATTGTATAAAAAAATATATGCGCGTGTGCACCCGTAAGATAAAATATATAATTATTTTCTCCGATTAAAAAGAATTTATTTTCGGAAAATAAATATCACCAAGTTTCTTTCTTTCTTTTTTTTGAGAAATAACGTGTCATCATCGATCAATACCTTGCGGTATGTAAAAGCGCTCCGAAAATACCGATCATTAAAATGTAGCGTTTCTTCACAGCAGGCAAGACTGGTGCAACGACCCGCCGCAAAAGGAACAGGCCGAGCACAGGCGTCGCGCGGCAAACTTTGATATTTCGTAATTCCATTGCTCGCAATTAGGGCCGGTAATTACCATAACCATTAGCGGGCCAGCGGGACATGGGTCCGAGAAACTACCCGGAACACTTGAGATACCCCGGCTGTGTCCTGGACATAAATACTGGTGGTCAGCTCGTCGGAGGAGAGCGGTTACCGTCCCCGGTGGCGGGAACGCGCGAACTCCCCCGACGGTGCTGGACACACAATCAGGAACTTGCCTGAGGAATGCGACCGCAGCCAGTTTCTTAGAGCGGTCGAATTAAACTCGTTCCGTGCGCCAACGTCGTCGCACGAGGAAGGCAGGTCGGCGTTCCACACGGTCAAGCGAGGACCGCAAAGACGAGGTTGGAAGAGACGAAAACGATGGCACGCGGCCAAAACGCGCCAAAATCCTTTATACACGAGAGGAAAGACGCGGTGCAACGACGTCGTGTAAACTGTTATTTTTATTCACTTTTTTGTATTATTTCTTTTTTGTTACACAAATTAGATGTCGCGCAATCAAGTTTAAAGGACAAATTTAATTAATCCGAGAGTATATCGAGAGTAAACTAAAGGGATATACACGCAGCATGAGTGTCGGAAATGTTTGAATTTTGGAATGGAAAAGCACATTACATAGAACTAAATGTTTAATTGCTGCTTCGGACCGACATCGTTTCGCCGACATTGCATTTCTCTTGCAATGATCCCGTGCAACTTTGATTCTGCACCGTTGTTTCTGTGTGTGTGTGTATCTATCTACTTTTCGATATTCCCGCGCGCTCTTTCATTTCCTCCGCGGCCCTCGCTCGGTCGGTCTCTTTCCTCTTCCCGGTTTCTCCGCGTAACGGTATCAATTAATCTGGCCCCCGACCCTGCTCATGCTGAGCGTTTGCCTGACGCATGTCGGTATTTCCGGTTGAAACTTTGTTTCCCAGTCTACGCGTTCTCTCGTATTTTCGTTTCTCTCCGCGACGCAAGAGATTGCCGTCCGGACTTACACACGGCGGTTAGTCTCTTCTCTAATGCGTATCAATTATTATAATTTCTCTCCCGACTAGACAGCATAAATTACGCGGGTAACAAAAAAAAATAATCGTCAAGTGAATACCGCCGTAAGTATTTGATCTTTTCGAATAACATTTACGTGTAACAGAATGTGTGCAATTCTGTAAAACATATGTTATTAAAAATGGATTTATTAATATAAAAAACAAAAAATTTGTTTTGTAATCTTATGCTTTTTCTCTCGCTAAAATTGGTATATTTTATTTTGCAATTTCTTCAAATTATTGAAAAAGATCGAAAGAAATCTGATGTAACAGAGAGAGAAAGATAACAATTTGATGATAAGCAGATGTATGCGATACGCGCGCGCTAGCTGAATATTCGAATGATAATTCTAGCTTCGGTAGCTGTTCATTTTCTCGATGTCATTCCGATGGATTCGTAAGTCCCGAGGGATGCGAGATGTCCCGAAGTCGATAGTGATTAAAACTTTGACTTAAACTATCCGAGTAGAACTCAGCTGGCTATTCGAGGATCGATTTGGTATTCCGGATATGTGAGAGCCCGCGAATACGGCACAACGAACTGATCTGTTATACAAGGAATGAAAATTGAGATGAGCACGACGCGCCAATGTCGATCGCACTAGTGTAGCGTTTATACATATATTCTGATTTTGAGATTTACGAGATTGCGAAGATTTTATGCATTTGCAAGAACACAAAATAATTCAGAAATCATATTTATAATATCAATTTATATTTCAACAATTTAAAAGCTCGTCAAAATGTATAATACAATTAGCTATTCTAATTCGAGTTAAATTTTTAATTTAAATTTTCACGTGTATTTTACACGTTTAAGTAAATGAATTTATAACTGCACGTATACTGGTTCATATCGATTGTAATACTTAGTTGTTTGTAATATTTGCAATTTACATATTTAACTTGTCATCACTTCTGCTGACAAATTTTCTCAATTTACATATTTTAATTGATAAACGAATCAAATCACATAGGCATATAAGAAATGCTACGATCGATTGCGAGTCTTGACGATTTTTTAACATTGATTAAACTCGATTTCTAAACTTGCAGAAAAAGTGAAGACGCTTACGAATGCTCGTAGAACTGAATGTTTACGTTATTAAGCAAATGTACGAGGAATATATCCTATATGGGGGCCTGGCATGCGGGTCTAAACGCCGACTAAGCACCATGAAAATCCTCATCGATCGCGCCTGACGACGACGACGACGTCGACGAAGAGAGAGGCGCCAGGAAGACCGACACGCCGATTTATAACGCACTAAAACCGACGATGCGTGTGATCTACGTCTCACGCATACCGTACGCATCTACGCGCGCATCCCTTTTCCGCGTTAGCCCGGTGATGATTTCGTTCGGATCGATTCGCGTGAATTTTACATTCGAGAGAGAAGAGGTGGGTGATTTAATTTCAGAATAATGCAACGAAATAATGTCTTGTCCTCTCGGCTTCTGATATCTCGAGTCTCTCTTAAAGTGAACCGCGTTTCTGTTGCACACGTTCGACACGTTTTACGTACGCGCACAAACGTGAAAAAAAAAAAAAAAAAAACTACGAAACACATATGTTCTCGCGCGATTCGACAGTAAATCCGAACATTCTTCCTTCGCCACATCGTCACGCAAGAGCAAGGAAGCTAAAGAGAATATTATGGTCGAGCGAGTCCGCCATTTCACATAAATATTTTTCATCACAGTTTTCCGCTTCTCTCGCGACCAAGAGAGAAATGTTTATCGTATATTACGAATGGAAAGAGAAGCGGAGGGGGGGGAAGGGGGTTAAAGCGTGTTGGAAACATTTGTTAGGATAAATTCCAGCTGTCTGCAGGAAAGAGAGAAAACGGACGCGAAACGGTCGAAAGTTCTGAACATGTAACGAATTGCTCGAATATTTAATATATAGATGCACATATACATATGTATGTACGTAATTTTGGATTTTGTTAGTGTGCAAAATAGTTGGTACGAGGGAGATCTGACACTCGAAAAAAAAAAAAAAAAAAAAAAAAAAAAAAAACAAGATAAAAAGTAATCGCACGACGATCCTAGTCAGTCCGCGCCATTTATCTGTCCCTCCCTCCTTCCTCCAACTTTTTAATTAATAACATCGTCGAGACGTTTGCACTCGCGAAAATCAGAGGGATTCACCAACATTTTAATCATTTTTTCGCATGCTCGTGCGAAAGTAGTTAGTCGGTCTTAATTTACTACACGCGTGAGAGAACGCGCGCCACCACGTCGCAAACGTCAATTTAATTACAGCCGCGCTGGAAAAGGCAGGACGTGGGTAAGTATCTGACGCTAATTCTTACACGCGGTCAAACGAATAATATATTAAGCGCGTAAAGCTCGTGCGTTACTTCGTGTAAGTGATAAATCTGCAAACATACGCTCCGGAGAAAGGGAATTTCTTAACAATATCGGCTATACTTTTATAAATACTTTTATAAATCGAAAACCATTGGTTAATTTTCGACAGACCACGAACAAACAAGTGTAGAAAAACCAAAAGAATACGCGCATCATACTCACACATACGTTAAAATGAGTGACAAAAATATTTTGCGAATTGCTAGACCGTCGTCGCTGTTCTCCTTGACGAATAAATTGCGTGGACAGGATGCAAAAGTTGGTTCCCGCGTTTCGCGCGCGCGCGCGCCCATTCTTATTCCCGCGAAATAACCCTAAATTCTGTTTGCCAGTCCTTTTTACACAAAGGATCTCGGATCTATGTAGATCGAGGCATCGGGGGAGGTCTTCTCCGTATGAAAGGCTAATATCGGTGCTACTACGTGTTTCGCGTGCGCGATGTCGATTGTCGAGAGGCTGGCAGCGTTGGAGAGACATAAGAATACGCGAAAAGGAGAATAACACACACAGCCACTATAAAACCATTGCCTCGCTGATCATAGGAGGGACCGACTGTATTCAAATCATCCTCCCTATGTATCTCGCAGATCGGAGCCAGACGGAAAGAAGGAAGAAGGAGGAAGTGTGCGCGCACGACGTATCTTTTTTTCATAAATCCATAACGCGAGTTATAAAACAACGATTTGACGATGGAAAATATCGGCGGGCAAAACCCTCGGAGATGATTTGCCGATGTACCGTTTTTATTGCTTCGCGAGTTCTTTGTCGAATTTGCATACGACGTGCGAAATCGACACTATGTCGCTGACGAGCGAAAAGAGAAGGCAACGCTAATTAAATTTTTCTTTTTTTGCAAAATACCGAATCTCTGTAATGTTATATACTTTTTATTATCGTTAACTCGTCGGAAGAAAATCTTCTCTGGTAGTTCGCTCGAAATCGAAGCACATTTTGAAGTAAGGGGAGTGCGAGTGACGGAAAATAGGACAGGGCGCGGGACTGCAAGCCTGATAGTGGAAATGCAGTTCCAATGTGAATTTTCCGCGTGTGCTGGAAGCCGGGTCTGCTCGACTGCCCGCGACGAGATTACCCGTCGGCGGCGGCGGCGGCGTCGACGACGACGCCGACGATGTCAACGGCGCCTCGTTTCCTCCTCGTCGTCGTGGGCGGTCGAGGCGACTCGTAGTGCTTTTCGGGCAGAATAAGCGGGGTAACGTCTGGAGCGGACAGATCCCATTCCGGATTGCAGATCTGCCACCCGCAACCCGCCCGACCCTGCGCCTGACCGCGAATCGGACGCAAAAGTTTGCCTCACTCTCGCTTCGCTCGTCGCACTTTGCAGGTGAAACAAGAGACCTCGTCCGGAAGAGAATTCCGATATATAGCTCCGGCCCTCCCCGCACCCTATCGGCGCAACCGCAACCGATATTGTCGGAGGTTAATCGCCGTACCATATTTTAGTAATTAAAAAATATTTCAAGATATCTCTCTCGTGATATTAAAAAAAAAAAAAACGCGTTGTGTGTGCGATAGAGAAATAAAAGCGGTAAAAGCTTTGAGAGTAAAAAGAAAGAAGAGAAAAACGTAACGCGACATCTCTATTCACAATTTCACGTGAAAAATCAGAAATCAGCCGTGATCCGGATATGGCGTAAAATGTACGATTTTACGAGCGTGCCATTGCGTCGCAGGAAAAATTTCATTTTCGTGGTGCGCGCAAACTGTCTACTACACTTGCTCGCGACGTATAACGTCCGAATATCGGGCGGGCATTGTTGCGCGTATAACTTTAGCTGTCAACAGTTTTACGATCCGCTGAGCCTGTGTGCACTTTTCCTCTCTTTGCTCTTCGCCGAAAATCGACGTGTCTTTTTTTTTCTTCTTTCGTAGTCGAAGCATCGTTCACCTATTATCCGTCTTTCGACGAGTGCATTTCATTTTCGCGAACGCGGGCGTACTACACCGCAGAGTGCGGAAAATTTATGAACAACCCCCCCTCCCCCCATCTGAGACCGGGAAACTGTGGGATTTTGCGCTCGCGCGTGAAAAATACGTGCGACCGGTTTTTTACGACCCTACGCGGGACAAGTCGATAAACACATTCCGAGAAACGTAGCAAAGGATTTTTTTCAACCACTGTGTGCGCGAAAGTAGTATTAACATCCCTTGCGAGATTTTTCCGGTGCGTGTTCGCGTGCGCACAGGTGAAAAAAAAATAATCAAATTTGAATATAGGCGTGTATGAAGAAGAAAAATTGGAATTAATTAATTCGAACACAATACAAATTTCTATTCACGCAACAGTGGCATTATAGCAAGGAGAGGAATTACTGGAACTGGCAAGTTTAGATTTCCCCGACCGACCAAGCAGCACATTGAGTATACATACAAATACGAGAAACAGGCATGATCTTATCCTACGGGAATATAGCAATCTTGCAAATATTTGGATGAATTACACGTACAATGTCAAAATCACGCTTGGTTCAATCGTGAGTCAAAGTTGAATATATTCCAAACTATAAATAATACTCGTCTCCTTGTGTAAAACGAGAATTACACACGTGTGAGATTAAGGTTTCACGCAGGTCTAAATTCTATTTATTGTAAATTCTATTTATTTCTTCTCTCGAACTCGCGTGTAACTACTGCGAAAACACGGCGAAAAAAAGTTAAAGATAAAATATCACACAATAGATCAGTTTGGTCATATTTGCGAACAATATTGGCTAAGACTGTCGTATCCTCACCCTCCGACAAATGTTCTTTGCAAGAATATCTTCCCGACTTCGTAACAACTTACGGAACTGCGAGACCCCGATATGATTTTCTCTCTCTCTCTCTCTCTCTCTTTCTCCCTCGTACATTATTTTCCTTCTAGTATTTATACACGTAATCTTTCATATTTGTTCGCATTATCGCTTTCTCGTAGATA
>QVOB01027177.1:0-31527 GCA_014839585.1 Pseudomyrmex concolor | reverse complement strand
CAGATGCAACTTTAATGATGCGCATTAGTGACATTACCAGCGATGCAATTTTCGCTTTACACTCGGTAATTAATAAACGAATTTGCGAGTTTGCCCTTGCGAAAAAAATCGGTTGTATAGTAAACAACCGATAAGATATGGAAGTTGTACATGGGATCGTCAAATCTTCTTGTATTTTTAGATATAACGCTATATTTATATGGAGCACACACACACATACACACAAATATATTTCAATGATTTCATTTTGCATTGGCGAGCGTTCTATGAAAATTTGAGTTTTTGAAATTTCGACACATTTCACGTAAGATAACGTGACATATCGAAATACAATAAAAAAAAAATGTTCTCTCGCATCATGTGTCTTGTTATGCGGCTATATATTTATACGGCCTTTGTGTTGTGTGCGAACGGTTTGTCTTCTTCTCGACACGAGATTTCGTTTTCAGAAACAAATCCTCTTCCGCGAATTCGCCACAGCGATTAATTGTCTGCGCTACTTTTTCACCCAGCATCACGCCTGGTGTCCATCTGCGGATGACAATCTGTTACAAAGAGGCGCGGCGGAATTCCTCCCCGTGATTCTCTTCCGCTTTTGCGCTGCTCGCCATACGGCGCGCGGCGTGTACATACCACGAATGAAAGAGAGAGAGAGAGAGAGAGGAACGAGAGATTTAAAATCTCGGACAACCCGGACATGCCGGTCCCGTTATTTCTCGCAGCGTGAAGCGCGTGCCCGGCGTCATCACACGATCCACGGTTAATCCCGAAGGATGTCGAGATCCCAAAAAAGGATAAAAGTCCCACAGCCGAGGGATCCCAGTACCTCTCGCAAAAGAGACCACCTGTTGAGAGAAAGCGCGCGCTGTTTTTCGATCACGTTTTCCTGAAACGTGAGTTGCGGTATTTTCGGAGGATTTGCGGCTAGTTACGAAACGCGTACGATCGATAAACATTTCGCGGTTGCGCTGATGTATCACTTGCGGCTGTCGTTTGTGCAATAAAAGAAATTATCTGCCGCCAAGCGATTGAACTAATAAAAGTAATTTTTTTCTACTATTTTAGAAATATTCTCATTGCGAGCGAGAAAACTGAATGCTGTATATTTATTTATTTACAAAATAAGAAGAGAAATAAACTGTAAAATGTGTTTACATCGTATAACGAGAGTTTTTCCGGACACACTTTGTACGTCGCATAAACAAGTGTAAACTCGTTCGCATCGTGCGATCCGCAAACGTTTCATTATTGAAACTGGCATCGATAATCAAAATATTCGGTGATGTGTGTACGTGCACCTTCAAGAACCAATCTGAGAGAAATTACCATCGTTCAGAATCGCTCGCGCGGAGAAAGCCGAAGGAATCTCGCGATCGAGCCCTTGATTTCTGACTTGCCGGGTCGATCGCTCCGAGTGATCCGTGCTCGCGCAAGTAATGGGCAAGGGGGTAACAACTCGAATAATCTGCCTACGCAATTTTACTGGATCTCAGCTCGAGGCTGTTCTTACTCGCTCCATTTTGCCGCCTCGAAGAGCGTTCCTGGTGGCGTTGCACGTTTCATTTGCACGAACGCTCGTGGCGGCCCCGCAAGTTTGTGCGTGCAAAAGTCAGCGTGAAGTCGTAACGACCAGGATCGCGCCGTAGAAACTGGACACGCACGTTGTGGCCGCGGGTTCTCCCACACGTGTAGCTTCGTCCTACCGTGGCGTGCAGTAAATCTCTTCACTGGGGGAAAAAAAAGAAAACGATCTCGATGGATCTCGTTCGTGTTGCCGTAATCACACAAATAATCTTCCAATGATATACTTTGTGATATCCGCTATTGATTTTTAATTTTGTGCTCAATCTGCAGTTCTTCGATTTCGAAATTTGGTTAGTCTTCCGTGAAATTTATATCGGCGATTTATGTGTTTATGTATTCAAGAAAAAAAAACAGAAGTAACGCGTAATTTCGCGCGACTATATAGCGGTAAAACGTGACTTGCCGAGATTGACGTAAAGAATAAAATATTCGTGAAACCGCGCGTGGCGAAATGAGGACTCTCGTAATCTCCTCGAGGCGGCCGTGCAAAAAACCGCGCACGTTACAGCCGAAACACGTAAATATAACGGAATCGTTTCACCGGAATTATTTTTCAACATGAGGCCCTTCGTGGTGCGTTGTAAAAATTTTCTGCCTACATTACAAGCGAGATGTAGGTTGAGAGGCGCGACCCGTTATTAATGGCTATAAATTAATATAGAAAGACACCTTTGTTTTACGAGACTTGGCGAGACAGTGAAAAGTTTCTTGGTTAGTAGCTCGAAATCGTAAAGCGACACACTCTCGCAGACTGATTCAGCAGGTGCAAATATATGTACGAGCGCACAGAATTTTCTTACTTACGCGCGTATTATTTTTTCTTTAATCGTCACTTCACTCGATGATAAACGACTTCACGTCTACTATCGTAAAATTTAATTGCGACTGTAAAATCTCTCCAAAAGATTAAATAATCGTTTCTTCGACTGTGAACTATTTACATATTTACGAGCTACTATACTGATCAAGCAATAAAACGTCCGGAAACGTTTTCGATTATATTATTCAGCGAGAAGCCGTATATATACAACGAAAATAAAGAAAGTACATTGAAATCTATAATGATGATTATATATTGCAAAAGCTGAATAAACGAGACAGAAGCGACGATAGTTTGCGGTGAGAGTGAGATAAATATCTCTCTCTCTCTCTCTCTTTCTCTCCGACGAGCAAGATGGAACCTGTAAGCTAATGAACCGGTAAGGCAACGACGCAACTGTAACATGCATAAAAGTCTGATGGAAAGAAAGAATCGTCAAGTTTCCAACACAGGCAGGAACTTAAAATCATGGGACCGTACATTAGCACGGGGATAATGATTGCCTCGAGGTCGAACACGTTACCGGAAAAAATAACTCACGCACAGTCGAATTGTGGAGCTCTCGTATCGCACGATTCGAATTCGTTAAGCGCTATATCGAAATCTTGACGCATATCAATCAAAGATTGACACGAAAAAAAACAGACAAAATCACATAAATTAATCAGAAAATAAATGAAAGCAAGAGCTAGAAAGGGAGAGGCGAAGAATCTGATTCGATCAATGCCGATCGTATTATTTGTTGTTTTACTACCAAACAAGGCCATCAAATAAGCGGATATTGTAGAGATGCCTTAAGACACGAGTGGGGATGAAGAAGCGTGGCCGGAGCGTGTGCCTCGCTTGGCGAGAGCGCGAACGTCTTCGTCGCCCGGAGCGCGCGCGTCGCCCTCCGCGCGTCGCTTTTTCTCCCGAAGGCAAGCGAATCCGCATCATCCCGTCGCGTCCGTCATTATCCACCTCATCGGCGATTCACGCTCGGTACTTGGAGCCGATTGCGGACTCTCGCTTGCTCGCACACTTGCACTTGCGTTTTGCTCGATCGCACGCACGCCGACGATCGCGATTTTTCCGCGTCTTCTTCCGGCCCCGCGTGAAGCGTGGAAACGCGTCATTACGCGCGCAACATTTCATTAGAATATAAGCGCAGGATGCTGCGCGGCGACCACGCGGACCGTTTGAGATGCAGATCGCTGGATGCACGCGTCGACGCGAGATGATTCGTTCGTTTCGCTTTGCGATGTGTTTTTTTTTTCTTCTCTTTTCCGAGACGACGCGCCTCGGCGATCATTAAGAGACTGGCTCTTACGGAGTTGTTATCTTTTTTTCTTTCATCTCAGGTGCGATGGCGAACGATGACTGCGGCTTGTAATTTTCCTCGCGAAGCGATTTGCGACGCATTGACAGGACCGTCGAACAAGGCGCGGCGTGTGTCGAAAGCTGCCGCGTTTTATATTTGAACGTGCGAGAAAAGACAGCTAAAGGTGCAAACACACATTGTACAAGCCGACATTCTCGCCGACAAGCGTGCCAATTTTCTCGATGCAAGGGCAGTCTGCTGCTTATAATGCATCACGTCTTATTATCTTCTCTTGCGGGCAGTTTTTTTATTTTATGTTTAATACAGACGTGCGTAAATGAGCACAAACTTGTAGCGTTTAAGTCATCGCAAACATTCCGATTTGCATCTCGATCGCGTAGGTATGCATTTCAAAATTGGCAAAATTTGCGCCGCGAGAGAGAAGTACCACTTCTAGACGCAGAAATCTCCGCGATTGCAAAATACGCGTGCAATATTACTCTCAAAGAATCACGTAGAAAAACACGCTCCACGCGGTCAGTAAAATTCGAAATGTATACTTTAAATGCCCAATTTGACAGCCGTAAAAGCGGCATTTATTCATGGTGGTTCGCTCATCGACGAAAAAGCCAATGCCGCTGAAAATTGTGCTCGCTCAAAAAGCCGAAAGATCTCTGATTCCCTCTGTTATTTCATTTTTTTTTAATTTTTTTTTTTTTTTTTGGCGCCGCAGGTTCGCGCTTTACGAGTTCGTCCAACTTCCCCGCCAATCCTATTACACCTGTAAATCGCGATTTTCGGTAATCTTCCTGTTTATAGCTGCCTGAGAAAGCCGCTGCGAAACGCGCGTAATTCGAATAAATTCGAGAAGATACGATACTCGTTTAAATAATTACAATCGGATACGTGTGACTACAACGTCGAAATCTCCGACGGAATTAAAAATTGCGTACGCTTGCGTTTAATCTCCACCTATTTCTAATTTTCGATGAGAATCGTCGGTGTTCGCCGTTTCGTATGCTATCAATTATCTTGAATTCTACAGCGGGACTTATAAGCACGTGGAGAGATAAAACCTCGGGGACCATCTGTCTCCGCTATTCAGAGATCTCGAATCAAAAGGCATAAACCGCGACTCCGAAGCTCGGACCTCGTACACGCGCGATTGCATTTTTATTGCTCGGCTTGCGCGCTCATAATTATTGCTGCAATTAGACGGCGGATAATTAATCGGACGCCGGGAGTTATGCACACGCGAAATCCCTTCGGCACGCCACGCCGCGGTTTAAATGGAGGGAGGCAGGAAAGAGCGGTGTGATCCGGGGAACGAAGGAGGAGGGCGAGAGGCCGGCCCTTCGTGGGAAAGGACGATTCGTCGGGCGGATTCCGGAATAATGCAACCGTCCTTATAGAAACGAATGTTTCAGGACTCCGGGGAATATCGCGTGACCACTCGTGGGATGTTCGGAATGTTACTCGAGCACACACTCGGATAACCGACGGTTATGCGGCGTAACCTTCCACAGCGTTCCATATCGTTAAAGGCTCTCGTATAAACCAAGAGAGCCGCGCCGACATCGAAGCCACGGCGAATTGTGGAAGTCCCGGTGACCCCGTCGTGCCCCGGCCTCTCGCCCGCTTATCCGCGCCGCGTAATTTGCCGAATTAATTTTCTGCATCGTCGGTTGACGATCAAAGGAGAAACGGAGAAACTCACAAGGGGGATTCCACGTGGTCCCTCTTTTAATTGGCGAATCCACTTACGGCGCGCGCGCGCGTGTTTGCGAACAGAAGCGCGGCGCGAATTTGCGCGTCGGTGGGATGTTGCGCGACGGGAACAAGAATAATCCGCAATAATTTACAGCGGTGTAAAAACGATTGTAGCATTCCGCGCGATGTATGGGCAGTTGATACGATTTTATTGCCGGTCTTTATTTCGCGTTGCGACGGAGAAGACACGCGAATTCAAAAATATAAACTTTTTTATTACATCGCTTAACGAATTCGGGTGGGAGGGTTTTTGCGTATGACAGTTAGTTTTTATGAAAACTTCTATTTTTAGCAAATTTAATAAATTTAATTTAATAAAATTACCATAATATCATTTTATATATACAGAGAGAAAGAGAGAGAAAATTATAAATATATTATATCATCGAATATATATACGCACGGTGTGTATAAACTCTCCTCCCGTATAAAAGAAATTAAAGTGTACTCGTGTCTCTTCATACGTGCCGCAATCGTGACAATCGTGAAATCAAGGTTACGCGATACACGTCTGTTTGCAACCCATAAGCACAGCGGGATTTCCATTATCCCCGGGACACGGGAGCAGATGCGCGAGAGCGAACCGCCGCGCATTTAATTACGCTTAATTAACCGGCGGTCAGTAAGCTGAAAGCCTGGCGTCGATTTTCTTACTGCTACTTATGCCCCGTTCCCGCTTGTTTTACCTTGTTCTTCCCTCCAGAGAGAGTGCAGTATCCCTTTCGTCTGCCTTTCCACTGGCGTGGCGCAACAAACAGCGCACGCCCGTTAAGTGTACGAATATAATACCAGCGGCGAATATACCCGCACTGTTTCTACACGTCAAAGGAACCCTTTTAAGAGGGTATCGAATAAATATACGAAGGACATAAATTCTTTCGCATGTTTTACGCGCGATATATTTAAAGGCGCGGAACTTTTAGTGACACGCCGAATATGCCGCTCATCGGCGGGTAAATAGCGAGAGATTAAATTTTGGATCATGAAATATAAAAATCACGAAGGAATGTTTTGACATTCCGGGTATTTTCGGTATTTCGCCGAAACGAAAGTCGCAACAGAACATTATCACTTTTATCTCACTGACGCACGCCAAACCGCGTGCAATCCGTACTCGCGGCATAATAGAATCTCGCATTGATAAACTGTGGACTGATCTTTTTCAATGTCTTTCTCTTCTTTTCGCGCAAAAGCAACAGACCGACGCGTGCTGTGTGAACGCAATTTTGAACGCGTGTACGTCGGGAAGCCGTGGCGGTAAATCACGGCGGTAACTCGATAATAAAGCGCGCCACGTTAAGCTTGAAACAATGCCAAGTAATTAAAACGCATCATTGACACGACGCGGCAACGGAAAGATTCTTCGCGGTAAAGGAGATATACGTTACGATCTCCGGAGGCGAGTGTAAATCATGTTGCGTTATTATCACGGCCTTCGGTAAGGCGAAGCGTTACCGACCTCATTTGGCCCTGCTTTTCATTAATATTCAAGAAGTCCAGTTTATAAAAAAAAGAGGAGTTCCAGTACGTAAAATAAGGAATCACTCCGTTGCACTATTCCGTATAAGATTCATAAATAGATTTATTAGAGAGAAACCGTAATGAAATGTCGTACACACGAGAAGCGAGATTTATTCTATAACCATAAGTTTGAAAAATTTTCAGATATATATTATATATACGTATATATATATACGGCACATAGACGCTTTACGGAAAAATTCTGTATAATAGACTCGACTTGGGCGCGACGATAAATCACGTCATATTATTGCGGACTTAAACGCCACTACGAGTCCAACGGCCAGTCCGAGTATTATGTTAATTTGGAGAACTTTATTAGCAACGTAAATCACCGATTGCGCGCTCGCCTATATAACCGCACGATATAACTTTCCAAATGTTTTTTCTCCCTTCTCGTGCTCGCGATACGACCGCGCGCGCTTTCACAATTTACGTTACGGCGGACAAAAGAGCATTTTAAAAATGTCGCCACTACGATAGCGGGGTGGAATTTTACGATCGCGCAGTTGTATCGCGTCGATCTACGTCGGCACTTCTGCAAAAATGTTCGCAAAAATACACTCGTCGAATCCATTAAAGCTTATAATTTAAGATCGTCGTCGAGATGTATTTCACGCGCGATGTCGAGTGACGCGCGCATTAGAACTCGTGGCAATTAACTCGAAGTATAAGTTTTCTCTCTGATTTTAATTGTCCGAGTGTTTTGCTCAATTAATTTGCTCCGTTCCGTGAAAGGCTGTTAAATCACGAGTGTGAATTAATCACAACTTCGTATACAACTTCGGTTTTTTTCCGAAAAAATTATATTCACATGCGAAATTTCTGTTTCTACGAACAAATTAGACAGTCACGTTTATCCGTTAAAAACCTGACTGCCTCGTGTGTTTTGACTCGGTGATTTTACTACTTATCAATTAGCATCATTTTACATCCTGCTTCCGGCTGCAGAAACGCCTTAACCAGATGGCACTTGTCGAGGATGTGCCATGTTACCTGCACCTGTCTCTCATCGGAGTACACGTGCAATGCGTGAAGAATACCAACGAATGTGTATAGCGCGTTGCAGATTAGTGAATCTCTGATGAATTATGATAATTTTTGCCAAACGAATTTTTAATTTCTTCCTGTTACAGTCGAGAGAGAAAGAGAAAAAAAGAAATATGAGAAAAACTAACCGTTTTAATACGCGTTATCACGCGTGAAATTACTCACTTAGTTATTATCAGAAACGGCAAAAGTGCCTAATCATCTTATCAATATCACACTTTAAAGTGCGTATCACTCCTTGAATCTCTTGACCTCTGCCGACAAAAACACTTGTCATTCTCGAATAAAAGACCATTTGAAACGGGAAATCAATTTAAAATTCAATTTATTCTCCACGCCGACAATTTTATCGCGCTCGCCTTCTCTCTGAAAGGTAATATTTCTCTGAAAACAAAAAAAAAATGGTATTGATCGAGAAAACAGGTATCTCGATCGTGCGAAAATTTTGTAGAAATCATTCCGAAACTCATTAAATGGCAGGCCGCGTGCACACGTGTGCAAGACTCGAGCAAAAGGTTGCCGGACAAATACGCCGTGAGCGTGGCGGGGCCTCTAATTTGCGCACTCAGATATTTTTATCGGCCTGTAGTGCGCACTGTGTGTCGACGTCCGCTTTCGAAGGCCTGATGATGCCGCATTCGCATTTGGAAAGAAGAAAGTTGCAACGCACACGCATTTGCCGCGCGGCGCGCATCTTATTTGCATCTTTTTTTTCGGCGAGTTTCATTAACCTCCGACCTCGGTCGGGGCATAAGGAAGCGGCGAGCGCGTAAAATACACTCGGCTGAATATTCATACCGGTCGAGCATTAAACACGACCGTGAAGATAAATTCCAAAGTTTCTTTCGTGAATTCCGGTAATTTAGCGCCGTGCCGCGTGTCGAAGGAAAGTCCTGTTTCGCGCTACCTTTTCTCCTCATCGCGGCATTCGTAAACACGCAGATCATCGGCTTGCGCGAGATCCGTGCCGAGGTACAAAATCGACGGTCGTTAACCGTCGCGCCAATCGCGGCCGTATGTCTCGAGGTTATATCGCTACTTTCCTCCGGTTTTGCACGGAAGAAATTATAAGCATCAGCGATAATACTCGACGTCGACGATTATTCACCGTATTTTGCGATATTGGCTTCCTCAGAGATTAAATAAATTTAAAAATATATATACGTATAATTATTTATTCCTGTAAAAATGCTTTTTGTTCGAAAAACATATTCAAGGAATTCTTATAACACACCACGAAGGCATCAAGTATCAAATTATAATTTATCTTTTTAAGTATAATTTATTTATTTTCTCTATTTAATTATTTATCTTCTAAATTATTGTACAATATTTTTGCGTGAGATGTATGAGTGCTAATTGTGAGAATAATGATAGGCTACCTATATGTATCACATACTCTGAATTCTTATATATTATCGTTATATTTATTATATGAGTTACAAAATCGTTCTTCGGATAACGATTTATTCTTTTTACGGATCACATCCGGTCGGACGTAGCTAAAGAACTATATTTGAAGCTTTGACCCCGAGCTGTGGGGCTTGAACCGAGGTGAGGTCCGTCTCGGGAAGTACAAATTAGAGGGTCGATCCCCAATCGAGCCAACCCTTTCTCCGAGCGCACACACACCCCCACATTCAGTTCTCGCTACAGGTGCACAGTCGACTAATGGACGAAACGAGTTCCCGAGATACTGCAGCATCATTATAAAACGTTTATTTCGGCGTAAAAGTCAAAGTGCATCGCGCGCGTCGGCACGTCCGTCGGGGCCCCGCCGATGACTCGTGAGGTAGAAATGCTCGTTCTTTGTATCGAGGTTATCCGCCGAGGTTCGTCCCTCCATTCGCGAGAGGCCTTTTCGTGATATTCGCGCGGCGCGTGGAGTAGTAGGCCGCTGATCTTTCACGCGTTTTAGACACGTACGCAATGAAAAGGTGCAGACAGCCGTTGGAAACGTGATGTCTGTCCGCCCACTTGAATGTAGCAATCTGATTCGCACTGAAGCAATTTTTTCGGTAATAGCATGTCTGGCGTCTCTTTTCGGATTACTGCACACGCGCGTGTGTTAATATAAAATTAATTGGTCTCTGCGTGAGACCTATGATGTATCTGTTGTTTTGTGGAAACTCGAATTTTATTGACGTAGTTTCTGACTTTTGTTTTCTGCTCAACAGCCAAAATTTCGAAGAACGAGTTCGCGCAATCATTTCTGTTCCGAGATATCACCAGCGAGACGTTCCCGCTGTAAACAACCGCAACGTTCGTCGACCTTTATCAATATCTTTTTATCCCCGGTATTAAACCGTCGTCATATTAAACCGCTCGCGAGCCGACCGTGAACGTTCCTTTCGACGAAATCGAATCCTCGGTTCGCGTCCATCGCGATATTATTTCAGCGGCGCTATATTTACACGCGCGTGTGGATTACGTGCGTGTGTGCCTTTATTACCTCCGAGGTAAAAAAATCGCGGAAGTTTCAGAGCACATGCCTCGGTAATCGATGCCACCTGTTCGTGCGTTTGAACGAAATGCAGTGCTCGAACGCGCAACGAGCGCGCCGAAAATGTAACGGATACTGATACAAATCGAAATGTTTCAAGTCGCGAACGTGTTGAGTTACCAATTACACAACCTCGGAGATAAAGTAACTCGTTAACCAAGATGAGTTGAGCAGTCGTCTTACAAGTAGAAGATACATCTATTTACTGCCAAAAAAAAATTTATGATGTAGACGGAAATTGTGTTCATATAAACATGCACGAGTATTTTGTTTTCAGAGTTCCTGTTTAAAAAAATGTAACAATATCGCGCAAATTATAAATATTATAAATTAAATTCAAAATAATGTTCCACAATGTCAGTAAACTATTTTCGAATTTCGTTTTTTTTTTGTGCAAAACATTTAAGATTTTCTGAATATTGCCTAGGATGGTTTTCAACAGGAGAGACCACCTGTAGGCCCCGCCGACAAACCGCTAGCAAACCGCAAGACGCGGTAATTACGCCGGAGAGCCAAAAAGTAAAGGCGTGCACTGGTAGGGAAAGGGAGAAGCGAAGAAGGGAGGGATGAGAGTACGCTGTTGGAGGAATAAAAAAAAAATACATCGAAACAAAACGGCGAAACCACATAAAAAAGCACTTAAAGGGGTACGGGCGCAGGCGAGAGACGGAGGAGACTGAGAGAAGAATCCGAGAGAACAACGATGAAGAAGAGGAGGAAAAGAAGGAAGAAGTTGCAGGCACGGGTGCACGAAGCGTGACAGTGGGTGCACGAGCACCTGCCCATTCCCGGCGGAACTCCGTAGGATCGTGATTTATGGAAACAAAGGGTAGGTGGGGCGGGAAACACGGGACGCGCGGCATCTCGGCCGTGTTCCACCACGAAGCGAGTCGAGAGAGACCAAAAGAGGCTGACGCGTCCGAGATACCTGATCTCTCGTGAAGTTCTTCACCCACTTCACGAGTCTTTACAAAATTACATGGGTGGAGAATGAGAATTCTTAGTAAAATTCTCTCTTTTCAATGTGCAATAACGCAATAAAAAGAAAATGTTTTTTTTTTTTTTTTTTTTCAAAGACAACCAAACGTACAACAAAGCGCAATAGTTTTTGCGCGAGGCAAGAGTGTTATGATCTCCGTACCGTTTACTACAATATTAATCATCGCGAGAGTTTCTACGAAGCAGAAATAATTTTCGCCTTTCGCGTTTAGCGCGCGAGTAAACGTAAAAAAAAATTCTCTCGTAAACTCGGCCCGCATCTCGATAATTTACGTTCACCCCTACCGGCCACGCGCGGCATATTAAATTATTAATACACGTATATTCACAGACATCGAAGGTAGGCACTGAGAAGGGGAAGCATAAAATTAAGAACGTATCCGGTGAAGGGTCACGCGAGGTCCCGACTCCGGCAAAATTTACATTCCGTTTAGTCGATACACGTACGTGTGTCCCCCGGGATAATCACCCTTCTCCGGTCTGTGTAAAGTCCTGGTAATTAGCCATCAGTCTCCCCGCCGCCTGCGCCGACGCATATAAAACCGAAGCTTTATTTATTTCGCCGCACCGGAAGATAAATCTCTCATCTCGTCGCGCGCGAATCTCCGCGCTCACCGCAAACGACCCTTCGCGGACCGTCCGTCGATGGTCGATGCGATTTTTTTCATTGGAGAATGGCCGTAACGTAATAACCGTTAATAACCCGCCTTTGCGGCAGCGGGACTGCCGCTAAGTATCGGCGCGTGGGCGAAGAGAGATCCTCTCAGGCTCCATCTTACAGCAGGTATCCCCGTATCAGTAGGTATTCAGATTGCTTCGGGGCCATCGAATGGGTCCAAATATCACGTTCACATTAAAGAATCTTCTTTCGATGCAAATTGTCATAGACCGTTACACAAGAGTCATGTTATTACACGCGAATCGAAATCGGAAATACGCCACGTGACACCAGAGCGTATACGTTTCACGCATGTTCTGGCAGTGTATTATCATCGCCCGAGGGGATGCTGCCCCAGAATAAATGGCTCTCTCTCACCTCTGTCCGTCCTCACGCCGTCGCCTCGTAAATCGCAATGGCAGACTCCTCGCACGCAATTGCGTGGCACGCGAAGTAATGTCCGGCCGTGTCGCGGATCGGTCGCGCCCACGCCGAGTGTATGAGGACATTAACGCAACAACTGGACCGAAGAAGCTGTAAAATAGCGTTACGTAGCCGGACCGCCAGAGAGAGTCCGGGGCGCTCTTCTTCATCCACCTCCTCCATATCCCGCACCGACGACGCTCCGGGGCTCTATCGTCACGGCTCTCTTTCTCTCGCCCGCCCTCGCCCGACAGTCTCTCCCCACGCGCGTCTCGTTGTTTTCTTCTCGAAAGCGGCACGAGCGCGTACTTCCTCGGTACTTACGACCGTCCTCGAGTAGTTTTATTCTGTCTGGCTGCGTGGGCGGGAAGAAGAAGCGGGGACGTACGAATCTTCGTTCGCCGATTACGTTCCTTCTCCGAGTTTTTTTTTTTTTTTATTTCGATTCTACGATGCGTCTCTCGGATTCGTGCAATCATATTGTTCGTTCGTGGCGACGCGCGGGAAAAAAGAAGTGTGAAATTTTACGGTAATCGGACGCGCGCTGAAATCAAGGATCGAGGAACCGGAGAAGACGCGCTTTTATCAGAGATCATATCTCGCGCGCGCGTAGTAATAAAAATAAAGCAGACGCGTCGTCCTCGTCGCTCGAAGCGCGAGCGTGTATTTCAAGCGGACGCTGTGGTTGATCGGAACGAGGGAGCGAGAAAGTCAAGCCGATGGCTGGCGTTAATAAATGGATGTAAAACGACGGCGATAAGAATCTCGGTTATTTTCGAGGTAAAGTGCGGTCCGGAGCTCACGAGGGCGAGAGGATTTACGTAAGCGCGTGTCACTTTTGAGATTAACAATGTGACCGTTTCAACGCGCGGAGCGCGCAACGTTGAATTTTACTGCGGCTTTTACGCGCATTTACGCGCTGTCCGCGACAAGGAATAGACTCGGATCATATATATGCACACACACACACATACACACACACGTTGATTGTCCCAATCGACAAGGGGAGAATACGCGAACGTAAAATTTTACGTCGCCGATATGAAACGTCGAATGTATAACTCAATAGCGAAACATTTCGTCTCGCGTGGGCGCGTTCGGTATATTACACACGTGATCGGCGGGCCCGGCGTGTATATTTCACGCAACGATGGGGATCTCTCTCGCGATCTCAGAGAGAGCTAAATTATCCGCGTGCACGTTCGCTCGGGCACGGAGAAAGAGAGACACCGCCGCAAAGAGAGCAACGCTCTCGGGATCGTAGGAGCCAGGCGCTGACGGTAATGTGGCGCCGTATATTCCGAAGAACGCTCTCGGCAGCGCGCGAGCTGACCGTCCGAACAACGGCTTAATGCTTTATGCAGGCCACGCGGGAGTCTTATATCATAATAATACAACATGTCCTGACGCACGTGCGCGCCCCCGAGTCTCTCGCGATTATATCCTTATGCACTCAGTGCCGCGACCCGCTCGAGGCGTAGCGGAGAAAAACGTCGAATGCAATAGTTCCGCTGAAACACCGCGACGCGTTTGTCACGTGTTGTACAGTTCACATTGTAAGAAATTTTATCTTCAAAATTCTTTTATCGATTGTATATAGTGATAATCGGATCGGTTTGAAATATTAAATAGCCGATAAAACTACGAATCTACACTTCGGTATTTCTTTTTTTCTTTTTTTTTTGTATCTTTGTGGGTTGAATGAGTTTTCGGCTCCGAGTTGTTCTTAGCGGCGCGACGTTGTCCTCGATAACGAAGGGTCCAACTCGAGTGTTTTCTCTCAGGATACCACTCGAAGGTTAAAGAACGTTTTTAAGTTCTCGTCCGAGAGAGGCCCATGATCTCTCTCTTTCTCTCTCCCTTCTCGCGTTATTTTTTTGTCGCTCCGGTCGGAGCAGACAAAAGCTACTCGGAGACGAGGAGAGGAACGAGGAGGAGGACTCTTTACTCTCTCGCGTGGGCCCGCAGGCGAGGGCACCAGTTCGGTTTTCGGGCACAGAAGTACGCCTCGTGGAGGGCCAAAAGGCCACCTGCTTCACTGCGGACCACCTCTCTCTTTCTCTCTTTCTCTTTCTCTCCCCCTTTCTCTCTTTTACGTCCACTTTATTAGCTATTATTATACGCATGCTTTGGCTCTGGCAGTTTCACGAGACGGAACCGCCCTCGCGCCTGTTTAGAAATATTTCACGAAACGTTCTTGGCTTAAACCACCGTCGCTGGGAGTTCGTTAATCCTTCTACGTAGCCTAAACAAGTCGAGGACCATAATTTCGAAGTAACCTGGCCCCTCCAGAAACACACGAATACTTTTGTGAAAAAAAAAAAAAAAAAAAAAAACGCGCGGTTTACTTATCGAGATTCTCACGCGAGTTTTTATCACTCACATCCGGTATTACTCACACAGCTCTCGTCAATGATTTTGTGATAGTTGTATTGCCAACGTATGTAATACATTGTACGAATCCAAAAAATTTACAAGTACAAGAGAAACGCAAAACAATCTTGAAACTAAATCACTTCGCAACGTTTTGTTTTAAAAAGAATCGAAGAAAGGAACTACAAGATGTTGCGTATTTTATATTGACATTATTTGCGTTTCCTGACGACAGTGATACTTTATCACAGAGGGTATTAACAACTTCAATATATGTCCATTATCAGCTGCGTTCCGAAAAGTCGTACTGGCAAAAAACATCTTAATTTGTTAGTGTGTGTGGCAACACTCGAGAAGTTACTATCATAATTCGACTGTGATGGTCCTTCGGGAATCTTATCGGTTACAAAAAGGCAGTCAGTCGTGGGAAAAATACATTGCTTGACCCGCTGGATTTCTGGTAACGGAAACCCTCTTGTAACGAAGTGGACTACCGATACCGTGTCTCTCAAGGAGACATTGCGTATTCCCCCGTCTGGAATAATCTCTCCGTGAGATAAGACCGGCAAAATCGTACACGTATTTTATTCGACGGTCGAGCCGAGCAGAATTTTTCAAACGTCGCGCTCCGTTTTTCGGGAAGAAATGTTGCGCACAAAATATCAAATTAAACAAAAAAAAAAAAAAAAACTCATTGAAATGCACAACGCAAATAATATTTATATGCTAATTTTCGTGAGTTAAAATTGTTGTTCTCGACCGCTGTATGCAAGAAACTTCGGACAAAAATATTGCACATAAAAACAATAAAGATTATATGACAATTTTTTTGATTACGATTCCTTAACATAACATGTTATTAAAAATTGAAAATGATTTATAGGCTTGGCGAGCTTCTTTCCAAAGAAGGGAAGCCGGGCGCTTTCCGAAGATGGGCGCTTGAGCTCTCGCATGCGCTTTGCGATATTTCAGTTACCAAACGAAACGCGCGGTTCGGAGATATCCTTAACGGGACACGTGCGTGCCCGTATGGCGCACGCAACATATATGCGTTGTTCCAATCGCGCGCGTAATGAAAAAAAACGAGCACGCGAAAAAAGGGACGTTGAGCACGATAATCGACAATTTATTGCTGTTTTCGCTTCTCTTGGAATTTGGCTCTCGGCCGGTGGCACTGGCCGGCGTGTTTAAAATCGCGCTTGTATTCGCGCACGCGCTGATCGTTCGTCGTGAATTAAATCAGCGCGTTTGAATGAAAAAAGAACGCGGCCAAAGACTAATAAAATCCGACCGTGGGGCGATTTCGCAATCTCGGTCGCGCGCGCGTCGTTTTCGCCATTGTACCGCGATAATAATACGCGGACCATTCTCGCGCGAAACGGCATTTTTAATCCGGCTCAGCGTCGGACACGGTTTTTACAAAACCCGCGCGGCGACTTTCAGAGGCGTGGCGCCTGCTCTCTCACCTCCAGCGGGAGAATTATATATCATTTGCCCACTTGTGTGCCGATTTTGCGACGTTTCACAAAAGATTGCGCAAAGTCATTCTGTATATTTCGCGATAATCCGTGTATAGTGCTGTGTAATACAAAGTAGAAATCACAATTTATTTCTTTTCAACAACGTGAATTTGAGTATTAAGAACAATCATGTATATTCTTGCTTATTGCGATCGAAAGAAAAAAAGAGAGAGAGATGCGAAAGACGAAAAATAAGCGCGTTTTTTTATTTGGCCCCACCATTTCTTTCTCCCAGATTATTCCTTTTCGTTCGTGGTGGAAAGAGGAAACTGCAATTTCAGGTCGCGACAGGGTGCCGAGATAGAGGCAATCTGCAAACACGAATTGGCCATTTGGCGGGCGTGGTGACGCATATGCGCGCGCGCGAGCGGCATAATTTGCTTTGGTACCGCATAGGACCGCTTCTTTTTTTCGAGCCGCGATTCGTTCCTACAGTAATGCGCGATTTCGGTATTCTATTCGTAAACTTTGTTCGCACAATCATCATTGCAGACGGCACAATAATTTAATCCGCATTTTCAGCGGTTCGAAAATTTTTAAGCGTCTCTGAAAATAAAACACATCAATCAAATTTAAAGTAATTTGACGATATACCGTGTCCTAATAACAAAGAAATGTAACCGGACCATGTTGCAATCTAATCGTAAGATCTACGCAGCAAACTCGTAGAGATATGCGGAGTCTAAGCAACACGAGAAGAAAAAAGAAAGAAAGAGAGGGGGCTGTTCGTGAAAGGACCCTAACTTTTTGAGGCTGGCAATTATGCCGGTATTTACTGCCGCGACCTCTCCCGAGAAGCCATTGTGCTCGCGCGCCAACATTTGCATCCCCCGCAAGCAAGCGCGACTGTCGATTGTTTTAATAGCCGCTCCCGCAGGCTTCGGCCCATAAACTTCATTGTTTAGGCACGCCCTTTTGGGCAGTCGACGTAGAAACCGCGCGGCAACGAGGCAGAACGTGTAGAGAACTCGCCAAAACCTCTAACGCGTAACGTGTTGTTACAAAGAAGTACATTTTTCAAAATATACAGGCTTTTTTCTTTGGTCTTGAGAAGATATATCATAGTTAGCATCTTCAAAGAGTTTGAATATTTAGATTTTCATTTCCAAAGGGAGAAAGTTGCCAGGTATTCTTTCGAAACTCTTGATATTTTAAACTTATGCATAGGTCGATTGTTTTCGACCTATAAAAAAAAAGCGGCTGGATACGAAATAAATTTCTACTCTGTCAAAAGGTTGGAAACTCGTGGGAGTGTTCTAATGGAAAGTCTTTAGCTCGAAATAAATCTTAAAACAATTTCACGATTTGTGTGAGGTTTCTCGACCACTCATTCATCTGTAAAACGTCCCGTTAGGTAGTGTTATAATATTACGTAATATAAATCATAATTTTTTCTCTCGATTCCCTTGTTGTGCTCTTTCTTCAAATATTGCGAGAGACACTTATATTCAAACTGCTTTTTTTTTCGAGAATAGACGCACACACGAGCAATTCTTGTCGGATCAAGTTCGCTCGATGTGGCGTGCATAACAGTCATTTAATTATCCATGCTAAAAAACGCACGGCTCGTTGTTAAAATGCGCAAAGATATCTTTTATATACGACATCGTGCAATATTGCAAACTGTCAAAGGCTTTCGTTAAAACGCACGAACGCGCATCGCGTGCATCGGCCAAGGATTAAGAAATTAACAATGAACCCAATCGCATAATCAATAAATTAAGTCAATAACGTGCGCCGCGTGTTGCGCATCGTGCCAGCAATTGTCGTATCTCCGAAGTTAAATTAAATAGCGTAATTAAATATTGCGCTCGTTTGTGCTGTTCTCAGTTACGCTAAGGCCGCTAGGGTAATTACCCCGAAGGTTTTAATCGACAAACCTCGGAGGTAATCAAAATGATTTAGTGCGCAGGCGACTCCGCGGGGTGTCTGGTCACCTCCTGCCGCTTTCAGGCGGCCCTGAAGAGCCCGAGCAACCCGAAAAGCCGCAGGGAGCACATCACCGCGACTTCACGACCGTCCACCAATCGCACCACCGACTGCGATTCACCTGTCCCGATGCACCCAACGGAAGTTTCACCACCTTCGAGAAACTGGAGATTCAGAGGGAAGAGGGAAGAAACGACGAGTGAAAAGGACGGCGCTGAAACTGATGAATCCAATGAGCATTTCGTGTCGTGTCCTGCCGATTTGATCGATGACTCGCTCTCGGAAATAAGGGACCCGAGCTGCGTTCTTATCTCGTGGAAAAAAACGATCCCTTTTTCAGACGGAAAAGCGTTTCCTGTCGAGTTAAGTGGAATATAACATCCTGTATCAACAATCATGTTTTTAAAAAAAAAAAAACAAAAAAAAAAACGATAAAACTGCGATAAGAAAACTTTTCCTGTGTTTCTCGCGCTCGCTCAGCTTGTGAAATCGTTCCGAGACTTTTTGTCGAGGATCGATAAAATTTATAGCGCGCATTGAATGATCGTCCGCGAGTAATTATCGCTTAAGTAGGACGATGCATCAAAAGATAAAAATCAAACGAGACAACCGCGCTCGGTAATTAAAAGAGACAACACCACGCGAAAATGAAAGACAAAATCGTTTTTTTTTTGGGGGGGGGGGGAACTCATCGTAAGTAGTGACAAAAAAATATGAACATGAATTACGCAAATCTGCTTTCGCTCTACGTGAAAAAAAATGGAATGTCCTGCGCGCACAGAATATAAATTTCTCTTTCTTAATCAATTTTTGATGCAAACTCGTTTTCCATCCGACGTAAAACTTCAATATCTTCCGGCATGCCTGCCTAAGCTTTCGGCAAAATCCTCAAATCGATACGAAAAATTTCTTTTTTAACGTTCGCATCCTCGGTGGCCGGGGATTATCCACAGTTCTCGGCGCGTCTGTCGAAGAAAGCCGAAGACCGATGTGTCCTAATTAAATTCTATTGTTCCGCAGTACCCACGGGACAAAAGCCGACGAATGGAACGCCCCGTTAAAATCGAGCGTGAAACTGAAACAATAGGCAGAAAAAGTTTCGGTCGCTTTAAGCGGGAAAGACCTTGTCTTCCGGGAGGTTGCGATTCGTCGGGGGTGGCGCGCAGTTGCGAGTTACGAGCGTTGCAGCGCAAAATTTGGTGTCGAAATGCGGCGTTTAACGGCGACAATCGAGCGCGCTTCGAAGGTGGAACAATGAGAAGCGGCGCACAAGAGACAAAAGCCGCTCCAATCTGAAGAACAATGCAGGTGTTCGTGGCAGACGTAGCCGTGATGAATGATCATCGAAAACGACGGTTCGTCTCGGGGGTGGGGGGAAAGAGAAACGCTCTTCCCCGAGATATCATGTAAAGAGGGGAGGCGGTGCCGCGCGGTTAAGAGTAGGATGAATCTGATGCGCAGCGCGGAGACGTTTCCATTATAGGTGAAATTGATTCTTTCCCATGATCACACCTGCCGGGAAGATTTGCCGCGCCCGTACCGAGATTGAACGGATTGATGTTTGAAACATAGTATCGGGGAGCGCCGAGGGGAGAGATCCATCGATCATTATATGCCTATTAGGCCACGTGGGAGTGAGATAATCACTTTTAAAAGATAAAGAGGATCATTATGACTTCGGTCTTAGAAAGAAATTGCTTTATGGAAGATAAAATATTCACTGTGTGTCTTATCATCATGAAAGTATATCCCTCTACTAATCATTGCGAGAGAACAATTTTACAGCGTAACTAGTTCGCGTCGTTTTACTTTTCGTACGTATGAATCTCAAATATATCGTTTGATATCGGCGTGCCGTTTGTATGGCGTATATTAAACGCGATAAGAAAGTATCATAAAAGCAGTTCTCTGTAATGAGAATCCTTTCGTTCATTCGTCTGCCGGTTTTGCAAAAACCGGGTGCCCCTTCCATTAAAAGTTACAAACGATCCCCGCCTAATGAGATACCGAGACGTTAATGGCCGCTTTAATTGGGTTGTTAATTTTCGGAGATGAATTCATAGGTTAAAAATGCAAAAGCTAATAGCGCCGGGTGGGTGTGTAGTTCTACGGATTAAATGGGCTATTTTCAGACCCTTTGGCGCCCGCAGACGAGGCCGCGTTTTTACAACAGGTATTCTCTCTCTTTCTCTCTCGTTCTCCGTGAAGAAACTTTCCGAGCGAGCGTTTCGAAACTTTTCAAATAAATTAGAAGAATAGATCTCCCATCGAGAAAGTGCGCCGTGTTTGTATATTATTAAAATAAAAAGCAGCATCGCGCGCGTTTTGATGCAACGAGGATCGTTCGCGCCGTTATTTCGCCGCGTTCCGTTTAAAATCGTTTTCTCCCGCAGCAAAAGTCACACAAAGCGAGGTCTTCAACACACTCCCTGTAACCGATGCGCGATTTGTTCTCGTAAGTTGGCCACAGTTTAACCAACTCATTCTCCTCGAGGTTCGTGGGGTCATCGTCGGAGTTGCATTCCATTCTCTCTCAAACGTTCCATTGTGCTCGAACACATCTCCCCGGGGCAAAAAGCCCCGGCGAGATCGATATCGGCAAAAACGAAGGCAGATAGAATACGACTGCTGTGCGCGTATCGCGCGTTCAAGTATGAAATCTCGATTATCGCGCGGACTTTTCCGTGACCCGACCTGAGAAATTTGGCATAAGGCGTGTCCGACGCGCGGGCGGAGCGTCTTTCGAAGGATCTCTTCTTCGCGTAACAATGAACCGAAGAATGCGGCGAGACCGACTGCTTTTAACGACGTTCCATTGTTAGCGATTGTGAAGAAGCCCGCTTGATCTGTTGCGTCCTGTTTTTCTTCTCTATTTTTGCAAAGAACCGTAGTAGATCGGTCGTATTCTCGCTACGCAAAAATAGACGCAACACGGCGAGAGCTATAATTGTAGCTTGCGCGACAAAAGAAGCCGCGAGGACGTAACAATAATAATTAAAGGATGCGGGCGGTTCCCATTAACACGTAGCTTTTAATACCCGGCCGAAATGCCCGTCATCTCTTCGCCGCAAGCGGAAGGTTACGCGCTTCTCGACGCGGCCGTTTCGCACATGTCGATGATATCGCGGGGAGAGATTGATCGAAGGCCGATCAATTACTCTCAGGCACTTCTGGACGCGATATGCTCAATTTTCACGTGAGATTACACGCGCGTCCAGTTATACAAGTCGTTGGTTTTGCGCGCCGCTTGTCTATCTATCAAATGCGAAACTATAGGGTCAAGCTCTTTCCGGAGAAGCCTGGCGGGTTTTAGCCATCTCCGCGGGAATACACCGCGTTATTGCTTTTCATTATCCTGTCGAGCATGAAGTGCACCGGCGTCGATGCCGCACACGAAAAATTTCGATTCTACTATACACGTCGACGACCCTTGTCTCGAAAAGATACAATATAATTGTTCATAGGAATCGGTTACACGACGGCGGCGACGACGACGGTGGCAAACGCGAGGAACGAGGACAGATAGGCGCGCGGGGTCGTTCCACAAAATTTAACGCTAAACATTCCGTAATTAATACGTTGGCCTCGCTGAGAACCGGAGGTTGCGGTTTCGAGCTGCTCGCTTAAGCCAAAGGAAGTCCGCGAACACCGCCATTACAGATTTTCTAAAGTCGAGTTCGTTCGATCGTAAAACCACCGACCGAGGAGAGCACTACTTCGCCGGACGATTTGTCTCCCTCCGGTGAGGTGGTGTTAGAGCCGTCTCTCCGTTTTCCGGTAGAAAATAGAGACTGCGCGAATACGCGCAAACAATAAGAAAGTTTCCTTTTGCTCGCTTTGATCGCGTTTTGTCTTTCATAGTTAAATGCGGCTTATTTAATTTGCGGGACAATTAGACGACATTTCGCTGTGCAAACAAATGTCGATATTAAATGCTCACCGTATCCCGCATCTTTGCTTTAATTATTTGCTGTCTCGAACAATGAGAGATGCGCACGCTGCCGGATCCCACGAATTCGAATTGAGCGGCATCGAAAATCACGCTATATAATCAAGCGATGACTACCGGGTATAGTTCGCTCGCGTGGCTTCGCAGACTGCGAACAGGCTACCGTGGAACATTTCTTCGCTATTCTAGCATACGCCCCCGTTGCCTCGAAATTGGACGAAGAATCGACGGGAGCCGACTCTCCCCCGACGCCGGTAATTGCGGCACGAATATATACGGCGGGTGCAAAAAACGTATCAGCATTCTGGACGCGCAGCACTAATGGCAGACCACGTCGTAATATCAGAAGCGGACGAACGATCGCGGTTCCTCAGTGTATGTGTGTGTGTGCGCGCGCTCGCCTACAGGCTAATAACAATAATTAACCCAGGGTGAAAATCATCCTACCGGGCGTTTTCATTGGCGCGGTGGTGGGCGAACTATCGGAACGAAGTCCAGTAAATGACTGATTATTCTACGAGTCTTCTAGGCGCGCACGTCGCTCGCAAGCTACTATTACGAAGAAGTTTGACGCCTCTTGTGTTAGAAAAGGACGAATAATTCCGCGGCTAGATTTGTGCGTTAATGACCCGACGCTAATTGCCGGAGAGAGAGAGAGAGAGAGAGAGAGAAAGAGAGAACACACACGTTTTATCGTTTTATCGTTTCACGTGTACAGAAGATATGTTTTGACGCGTTAAAAGAATCGTAATTAATAGCGTCTAAGTAGATAAATCACGACGATAGGTTCAGCGCGTATTTCACTCTTAAAGCTATAAATTCGCGTGCAGTTTATTGCTCACTCGAACCTTTCTAGAGATAGAGTCCAAATAGAGACACGTATAGGAGCTACATTTAAATTAAAATCTCGTAAACTATCTGCGGTCGTAACGTTAATCGCTCGATGATCGATAGAATCCGGGTTTATTCGCGGTAATGTATCGATGGATACAATATATACATGCCCGTTTCGACGACTGTTTGCGTTGCTTTCGAAACGGTGCTAAAGCGTCAAGTCGTAAAGCAATGTACGTACGCGCGCATGTATGCGCTATAAGGGATTACGCAAGTCGCGACACGTAAAAGTGCACGCGCGCACCTGCATAGGATGCACATGGAACGAGGCGCGCATGTCGCGCAACACGCCGGATACCTAATTCGATGCACTCGGCCGCGCGACAACCTCCGCTCACGTGCGTTACGCAATTGCGAAGTGCACGCACCGTCGCGCTCTTATCTAAGTTCAATAGCTTCCTTATTGACGCGCCTACACGGGTAGATTTCCATCGCGATAAAAGGAAAAAAAAACGAAGACAGAGAGGATGGGCGACACATTTTTATCCGTACGGGAAAGACGTGCGTATTTGCAAACATTAATAACGCGTGTTACTTAGAAGTAATAATTTTGCGTTCTCTCGATGACGAATCAACATAAATAATGTTAATTTGCGTCGCGAGTCAAACAGAATTGAGCTGCGCTTGCATTCGCAACGCGTTGTGTTACATCCAAGATGTTTACTAAGACTTTTTTTTTTTTTTTTTTTTTTTTTTTTTTTATAACGTCTTAAAAAATTTCCGATATACGATAGAGTAAATTTATTTCCAATTAATGTGTTTTTAATTCCTGATTATTTAACACTTTCGCGACTGACTGTCAAGTAGTAATAATGCGTTTTTCTCTTCTAGAGATTGTGACGTTAATACAATGCTATGTACATTTGCAAGATCTAAAACTGGCGTATAATGAGAGACCGGCTGTGTGTGTCTATTTATGATTCCAATTATACAGCTCTCAGAGCGAAGTATTAATACAATATGTCTTTTGTTTACTGTTACCGTCTTTTGTCTCGTCCGATTGCGCTGTTGTTTTATCTCGTTCTCAAAAAACAGAAAAAAAGAAACATTTCCCAATATAACAAACAATTTTCTAAATTTACTCGATACAGACGAGAAACAACCCAGGCAAGTCGGAGAAGTTTGCTATTTCTAGCGATGAAGCTTGTTTGCGCTCGAGTTTTCGGGTGATGAAATCGTCGAATTTCGCAGTCGACGAGACGCGACGCGCAACGTGACGCGACGTTGGTCGACGCGGCTCGTTACCATTCGGGTTAATTGCCCGGCAGTGGCTGCGCCCACTCGACACTCGGACGTTATTATGCACTCGCAAGCGCGCGGCAAGCGTTGAACGTTCGCCCGGCGGCGCGCTGACGTGGTTGCTTATACGTATACAGTGTTGTTGCACTCTCCGCGACTCGCTTCGAACGTTGGTGCTTGCCGCAATTATTCGCCGCAGTTTCGCGTTCCGGCGGAGTGTCACGGTGACGTGCTCCGACTCCATGCCCTCCAAACGTCCGATGCATTCAGCTCGCTCATTATGCACCTCGTCTCCGCGCTTGACGTGCGGCTCGCAACTATATACCATTCCTTCTTTTTTTTTTCGGCCTTTATCGCTCACTCGTACATACACTCGCTACCGGACTATGTATTAGTAACTTAATGATACGAAATTTTTTCCTGAGTAACGTTTGACCGATTTTCATTTTTTTTTTTTTATCTGATGGTTTGATGAGAAGAAATAAAAAATAAAAATCTTGTATATCTTCGAATCCGATCTGATTTCCGAGAAGAAATGCGTTTCTTCTACTGAAAATTTAGAGAAGAGCGTTAGCCTTCACGAACCGTTCCTCATTCACTCTCTTTATTTCTTTCTTGCTCCGTTGCACAGGCAATATTTGGCAAACAAAGGAGTCACTGGAGCGCATCGCGGCAAAGTCGAAATTCGGGTGTTGAACGCGCTGCACCGTGCAGTGTGACGGAAAAAGGGAAGCGAATGAATAAGTAAGTCATTTATCGCGGAGAGAAGGAGAAAAAGATTGTTTAACGTGGCGTTTTCTCACAGACGAGGAAGTAGACAAGGATGAAAAACAATTTCTTTATTTACGACCGACGTCCTCTATTTCATCGTCTTCCGCGCGCAAAGCAATCGACAGATACTTAGACTCGACAGTTTCTCAATTTCCGTCGAGAATCTCGTTCGGTATCTTTTCAGAGTTCCACAAAGAATCAAGACCAGCCCGATTAAAATTCACACCTCGAGGTATGCGTTGCGTTCTACTCCTCAACCACGAAGCTCCTATATATCTTTCGGCCTTTGACACCGACGTATTCCGGACGCGTGACGGGGGATTCACACCAGTCTGCTCCGCTTTTGGGCGAAGCCGACGCTGTGAGTGCGTATGTGTTTGTGTGTGTGAGCGCGCGCGCTTACATATACATATGTTTAGGTCGACACTCACGTATGCAGATGCGATAGACGCGAGAGATGGTTGCGATGACTGCGCCATGGACGGTTCCGGCTAGTGGTGCGCAGTTCCCTTTCGGTCCGTATGCTTCGTTCTCTCTCTCCGCTCCTCTCCCGCCGACGTCTCTTTCGCCCTCGCCGCCTCGCGCCGGTGCGCTCACCCTGTGTGATACGCGCGCATACATGCGAGCTCGCCGACGTGTATACGCGATACGTTCACGTGTACCGGTATGTACACGAGGCTACAAAGCGTGCCACGTTCCGGCGGGCGTGCTTCCTCCGGGTGTCCGCTCCAGTGGGCCAAACCAACCGGCCAACCCCAACCAACTCCGACCAGCCGGTCCGACAACCATTGAGATTACATTCTCTCTCTTTCTGTCTCCCTCGCTCCGAGACCGGCCTCGGTTTTCTCGACTCTCGCTTTTTCCTTTCGATTTGGGTGTCGCGTATTAGCCCGTCGGACTTCTTGTGCAAACGGCGAGAGAAAGAACAAGATTCACATTTCGAGGGGGTTGCGCGTGTTAAAGAAATCCAGCGTTTTATCTGCTTACACGTTTCAACCGGAATACAGAAGAAAAATCGAATCATCGATTGCGATTATTTTGCGTGGAAGATTATTGATGCAATTGTTTTTAGTTTTTAATACCGGTAAAAAAATATCAAACATGTCTATCGTTGTAGTGTCTATCGTAGTGTGAATCGTTTTGCATAGCTAAGGTTACATGGATAGAGCTAGAAATTAGCCGAGAGATTTGCGTTGTAAGTAAGCAAATTTTGTCGTTTATTGCGGTAGACGTCTATCAAGCTCTTATCAGAGCGGGAGACGTGAGACTTTTGGGTTATCGGGAGTTCTCTTTTTCTTTTCGCTTTCTCTTTTCTTTCTCTTTTCTCTCTCTTTCTCTCTATCTTGTTATAAGTCGCGCAGCAAAGAGAAAACAAAATTCGCCAAGCGAAAGAGCTAATCAGCGATCGAATGATGCTTAATCACCGGCTTCTTCTCCCACATCGACAGATTTCGTGGAATTTGAGAGATTATGTCAGAGTTTGCTGATTGCGTGCTCCCTGAGCAGCACGCGCGTGATGTTGAGTCTGCGGAGAAAAGAATTTCGATGCGTGTCATGGCCTCAATCGTGCGTTATCATCCGCTTGATATTTTGTGTGTACAACAGAGAAATCGCAATCGCGGTCGCGCGTTTGTCGAAACTATTTTCAGCAATCAGCGCGAGTTATTTATAAACGTGTCTGCAACTTGCGACATATTACGTTATCTGTATTGAGACCCGAAGTTCAAGTACCTTACAACATTATTCTTGATTCGTGAAGTATCTCGGTTGTAAAATCAATTGGCACATTCTTAACAGGCATTTTTTCATCACGTAAGTTTTTATTAACAAATTTCATTTCGCTCTTTGTCAACGGCAAAATATTGTATTTTTCGTACTACAAAGCTGATACCACGCGTCCGAAAGCTGACACCATGCGTTCGGTTAAGACGCGATGATTTACAACTATTATTTGTCGATCCAGATTATACTTTGTTCATTGACTGTACTCGCGCTTCGCCTCAGCGGGTCATCCATGGATGACCCACGTGGCGATCCCGACGAACGGATAGCCGCGATGCCCCCTGCGCGCTCGCGATAACACGCACGGCCGTAACGGCGTGTTTTTCGAGCCTCACGAAGAAATAAGGAGCCGAGTCGGGGTCGTAGGTCGAAGATACCGGCGCACGCAAGCCGCCTTTATGCGCTGCCGAATGGTGGAGCTACTCTTCCCCGCCGCGTTCGGCAGAGAAAAATGAGCGAGGAGAGAAGAAAAGAGAGATATATAGATGTAGCGTGTGGAAGGAGTTACATGAAGAAAGAGAGAGAGAAAAGAGACGAGAGGGAAAGAAAAAATGCGCGGCTGGAAAGTCAGGATGAAAGAGAAAGGGAAGATGTTGCCCGGCTCTCGTGCGATGAATAGACGCAAGAGGATAGAGCGTACAAGAGAGAGAGAGAGAGAGAGAGAGAGGGAGAGGGAATGATAGAGACTTGCGGCGAGCGAAAGATGAGAGACGAGGAGAAATAAATCGCCTATAGGAAAGATATTTTAAGCTAATGGCCTGATGCGGCGCACAGATATGGAGATGTTCTTTATATATTTTATATTTACTTTTGCGATCGCTCGTGCCTTTTGGAGAATTCGATTCGAAACTGATTGCTCGTTTTCTTATATATATATGTATATATAATACACACGCGCAAAACTATAAATAAAATAAAAGTTTGTTATCGGCATCCAATAAATTTTACACATATCTTAATTTATCCGCATCGATAAAGTCGCAGTAAAAAACAATTCACTACGTTCGTTATTGCAACGCGTTCGTTATCGGCGCAAAACCGAAATAAATCTCTATCGTAGAACATATTTACGAGTTTGAGCTAGTGATGTATTTTTAGGTCACATGTACGTATTGTAGAATTATAATAATAATCTACGCGTCAAGACGTTTTCTAAGTACAAGTGACTCATCCAGTTGTATGATAGAAATCGCGAACGTCTTCGAAAGTTATTCTTAAATAACGTACGCATGAATGAGTCGGCAATAATTGCGAATTGTACTTGTGAAGTAAAACAAATTTTTTTTCTGCTCTTCACTCGCGTTCTGATTGATAATCTTCGAAACGCAGTTCTCGCGCACGACGCGCGTAACTTTCCGTCGATTTGCATCATAATTCAGTCGTTACCTTCTTTTTTTTTTTTTATCGCCGAGGTCTGCTCCTCGTGCCGTTTATCACGTAGATTCTTGCGCAAAAATAAGCACCGTCAAATCGATCGTATCGTCGAAACGGTTCGTCGCCGCTGGTGGAAAAAAAGATTTGCGTCAACCCGCGCGATGTTATCAAAAAAGTGGTACACCGCGTATTCCAACGCTAGTCTAATCTAATCGCAATGAGACGAAAAAACCTTGGCGTTATCGTGTCGATAACCGTAAGATTCTCATCGACTTCTTTAAAGAAAAGAGAGAAAGAGAGAGCGTGTATGTGTGTTGTCGAGTGCAGAACGTTTGCACGTGGCTTGATAAAAAAAGATGGAGATTAATTAGCGCAGATATCATCATCGTGGCGATCGATAAAAGCACAGAATTTCCGCGTTCTTCCTCGTATTTCAAAATATTTCTCAGAAAATGCGGAATACTTTCTTTCCGATTGAATACAACTATTTTAATAAGAAAGAGAAGAACAAAAAAAAAGCGTGATTAAAATCGCTCGAAGCAATCGCTCGAAATAGCGGCGTAAATTGCGACGTTCTTTCGATTCATCCGGCCGATTATACTTTTGGTCGAAGCGCGCGAAAGTTCGCGCTCGATCGGCGGCGCATTAAGATAGTTATCGCCGTTCCCCGCGATAACGTTGACGTGTATACTCTTGCGCGCGCTTCTGCACGCGGAGACTGCAAAGACCGTCGGGGTTTTATCGGCGCCCCACACGAAGCGACGCGCCAATTTATCTTGTGACGACACGTAAACACACTTATTAACAGCGCGCACACTCATTAAACAGTATAAACCGGCCCGAGGTCCGGTCGCGGACAATCTCTATCGTCTGCGCGCAATCTCGCCGACGAAAGAAACAAACGTCTCGGCGACGGGATTTAAACCGAAAGGATCAACTCCCTGTCGATTTCTTATTACGAACTATATATGATATGTACATCGCACGAGATGCGTGAAGAGAGTGGAACAAATTGCGTTAATGGTCGAACGCTTCAACGTTGACAACGTTCACGAAATCGAGATAAGGACGTGCTTTCGGAATGCTGCATCTCAGTCTGTATACGAAAGGCTGAAGTGTAGCACTTGCATTTTGTAAAAATAAAAAATAAAAAGAGAGTAAAGAAAAATTATATCAAAGTGCACGACATGTACACGCGATTCGATGCGTATATTTTTTTTTTCTCCCGCACGTAATCGCAACTCTGTAATGCACCTGCCGTTACGTTCCGTAATGCACGAGTTATCCTTGACATTATTCCGATGCGTGTGCATTACCAGAATGTTTGTTCGTTAATAAACACTTGCGAATCTCTTACGAAATCTTCGCGCGGCCATCCGAGCACACCCTCGTGCGCTCGGTGTGTTTAATCTTCGCTCAATAACATACTTCTTACATACACGCACATTTTGCAGTCTTACTTAACGCTTACAATCTTATAGCATGAAACACAATTTGTTAAATAAACTGAATATCCTGGAGAGAAATTTTGTACGGTAGAAGCGAGAGAAACGTTCACGACTAATTAAATAAAAATTTGTACGTCCGCGCGTACATGTGAAAAAACTGAAACGTATAGTTGCGGGGGCTTAAAGCGTGAAATAATTATCTTGTCTCGTATCGATCCTGATTATGCGTACTGTATTAATCAATTCCCGGACGATCGCAGTCACGGAAGTGCGATTTCTTCTTTGCAGCAGATGCACCTGCGCGTGTGTCGCTACGACCTGTTAGCCAACACGGAAGCGTGGCAAGCATTCCGTAACGGAAGGGATGCTCCCGATGCTCTCTAACCCCTAAAACGCATCGAGCCGAGGTTTCCTGTCGCAGGAAACGTTAAAAGTGAAAAGAGGGGGCGGCCTCGTCGATGCGTGACCGCGCGGAAAGGCTCGCCTGATCGCGACGAGTTAAATCGTTGTCGGTTTTGCCGGTTGCTCGTTCTGCTCGTCCGAATCGCTGTCGCTCGTTTTTGCGTCGCACGCTCGATTTCGTCGGATATTTACTGCCTTCGCCCGTCTCGTCAGTCAATGATGATCAACTGACAGCAATATCGTCGATAAACGCTGTCAACTTACGTAAAACGCGACTCGCAAAAACTTCCCGTAAGAGCGAACGCTGACTCGAAATTAATCCACTTCGATTACGAGCGCGGAGAAAGACCGCCTACGTCGTTGAGTTACGAAATTATCGGAAGGCGTCGTAAAGAACTTATCGGGAACAAGTGGGCAATGGAAAATCGTAACGGAACAGATGGAAGCGACGACGGATTTGACGAGAAAGCGCCGTCGCGTCGACACGCTTCGATACCTACCTTCCTCGCGGCGAGCGGCGCGTCAGACATCCGCTTTTGATTTCTGTATCAGGGAACAGGTGGCACCGTCTATACTTCCGGTTACCGGTTTCCCTTCGAGATTTGCATTTAACGCGTACGGCCACTTGTCGCGCGCATCGCAACGAACGAGCCGGAAATTCTTGTAATTAACCGCGCAGGAACGTTTCAAACGATCGTTTTGCAAGTGAAGGAGATCCCCCGATGCACATCACGGCGCGGATAAAAACGTTATGCAAAGATTGGTTTCTTATTTCACGCTGAGAATAGAAAAGTCGCAAAAAGTAAATGATGATGCGACTTGATAGATGTACGCTTTAACGCGAGCGAGGCTGAGCATAAAGCTGGCTCCTTACGGGACCGCGTGTTGGCAACGCGCTGCACGCGCTCTTAGGTTTTATCACCGGGAATAAGTAGCGAGATTAATTTTCTGCCGGAGAAAATATAATAATCAGCCCGTGATAAATATCCACTTCTTACAATCGCCGCGGCAGCACGCTGCACGTGAGAAAGTTTATCTTACGCTACTCACATGTTTCTCGTTGAACATAATGAAGATGAGATTATCGTTTTGCTACGGGAATAATAAAGCAAATTTTTTGTGCCAACGAGAAAAAGCGTTATCGTTACTCGGAACATAAGGAAAATTGTTACAACTTTCTTTTATATAGTTTTTAGTTTTTTTTTTTTTTTTTTTTTT
>QVOB01027176.1:0-11708 GCA_014839585.1 Pseudomyrmex concolor | reverse complement strand
TTTTTTCGGTAAGGGAAGACGAGACGAAAGCCTATCAAAACCAGAGCATTCCAGGCAACTCACTGTCGTCGCCGCAGGCGACCATGTTCTAATTCAGGTGAAGTAAACAGATCGGCAAACAGGGCGGTGCTGAGGTAACGTTCGCCGGAAGAGGGCAGGATCACCACGATATTCTTGTTGGCAAAGTCCTCTTCAGCCTGCAGTTTCAATGCTGCCCAACGGCCGCGCCGGAGGAGATGCCGGCCAGAATGCTTTCTTCTTCCATCAGACGACGCGCGGTGCTGATCGCTTCATCGTTGGTAATTTTTTCTACCCGATCGATAAGCTTCAAGTCCAGATTATCGGGGATGAAGCCGGCGCCAATCCCCTGGATTTTGTGCGGGCCGGGCTTGATTTCGTCGCTGGCCAGCGCCTGGGTGATGACGGGGGAGTCGGTCGGCTCCACCGCGACCGTGAACACATTCTTACCCTGGGTATTTTTCAGATAACGGCTAACGCCGGTAATCGTGCCGCCGGTGCCCACCCCCGCGATAAACACGTCCACCTCGCCGTCGGTATCCTGCCAAATCTCCGGACCGGTGGTCTGTTCGTGGATGGCGGGGTTGGCCGGGTTACTGAACTGCTGCAGCATCAGGAAACGCGCGGGATCGGTCGCGACAATCTCCTCTGCCTTGGCGATGGCGCCTTTCATCCCTTTCGGACCGTCGGTCAGCACGAGATTAGCCCCCAAAGCCTTCAGGAGCTTGCGGCGCTCGCTGCTCATGGTTTCCGGCATGGTCAGCGTCAGTTTGTAGCCGCGGGCCGCCGCGACATAGGCCAAGGCGATACCGGTGTTGCCGCTGGGTGGGCTCCACCAATTCTACGCCCGGTTTTAGCACACCCCGTTTTTCCGCATCCCAGATCATATTCGCGCCGATGCGGCATTTGACGCTGAAGCTGGGATTGCGGGATTCCACCTTCGCCAGGATGCGACCATTGCCGATACGATTTAAACGGACCTGCGGGGTATGGCCGATAGTCAGTGAATTGTCTTCATAAATTTTGCTCATGACCAGTCCTATAGTTCAGGTGCGAAAGAAAGGGATTTTCAGCAAAGCATACCCTTTCAGCATAGGGGTGGAAGTGACAGAATCGTATATCGTTATGTTATTAAGACATAAGTTTTTAAGAACCGGATACCGTATAGCCGGCGCGGTATTTATCCACCCACATCGCCGTGGCGCCGCAAACCGCCACCGGCAGAATCACCAGATTCACGATCGGTATCAGGGTAAACACGCTTACCAATGCTCCGAACTGCATATTCGCCACCTTGTGGCGCCTCAGGGCGGCGCGCATGGTTGGGAACGGGACCTTATGGTTATCAAAGGGATAATCGCAATATTGAATGGCCAGCATCCAGGCGCTGAACAAAAACCACAGCACCGGCACCAGCGTTTGGCCAATGGCCGGAATAAAATGTAACGCCAGTAAAATCAGCGCACGCGGCAGGTAGCAACACAGCTTCACCCATTCGCGGTGCAGAATACGCGGCGTATCGCGCACCAGATCCACCAGTCCGCTGTCCGGGCCGGCATGGCCGGTCAGGTGCGTTTCCAGCCGTTCGGCCAGCAGGCCGCTGAAGGGCGAGGCAGTCACATTGGCCACGGTACTGAAGAAATAACCAAATACCAGCAGCACCGCCAGCACGCATAACGGCCAGAGGAGATAATTCAGCCAATGCAACCAATCGGGAACGTAACTCATCAATTGCGGGATCCACAGGCTCAGCTGGCGATACAGCCACCAAAAGGCGCCACCTAATAGCGCTATATTCACCAATAGCGGCAGCAGGACATAGCGTTTAATGCCGGGCAGCATGATTAAACGCCAGCCGGCGAAAAAATAATGTACGCCGCTGCGGGAAGTTATCTCGTTTTGCATATTGTTTTGCGCCATATTATGTCCAAAAAGATAGGGGTATGATCACAGTTTTCGGCGTTAATAACGGCCGTTTGGTTCATTTTGTCTGAAAAAGCAGCAAAAAAATAACTTGCCAAACTCTTTTTGCCAGAAAGTACCCTGTAGACTTGCACTTGTCTACGCAGGCAAATACAGTTAAGAGAGTAAATGTTTGTCGCTATGGCAATGTGCAATGAATTAGAACAGCTGAGATGGCAATGATGCAGGATTTGCGTCTGATATTAATCGTCGTTGGTGCGATCGCGATTATAGCGTTACTTTTACATGGTCTTTGGACCAGCCGTAAAGAGCGCTCGGCAGTTTTTCGCGACCACCCGGTCAAACGACTGAAACAAGAACGTCAGGATCAGGACGAACCGCCGCTGTCTGAGCGGGATGAAGGGGTGGGTGAAGTCCGCGTCACGCGCGTGCGCCACCACGACGATGCGGATATCGGACGTATTGATGACGACGCGCCGTTATCTCGCCCGGCCAGCCGCGCCGGCGAGGGGGAACGCGATGACGCTACTGATCCCCTTCTGGCTGATGGCTTCGGGCAGCCCGTCTCTACTGCCCCCCAAGCCTACCGCGAGCCGCCGCAAATCCGTGCCGCCGAGCCTGCCATGCCCGCCCGTGAGCAGGTTGCTTCTGAAAGCGGCGACATTGATGCGCGCGATGACGACGATCCGCTGTTGCCTGCCGCCAGCCGCGCCGCTGCGCCCCAAACCGATTACCGGTCATCGACGCCTGCCGCCGACGCCGGCGCGCCCGCCCCGGCGGAAGAGAGTTCGGTGAAGGCGGCCCAGGTACCGGAAAAAGAAACGGTGCTGGTACTGCATGTCGCCGCCCACAACGGTACGGTGTTAGGCGGCGAAGAATTGCTGCAAAGCGTGCTGCAGGCGGGTTTTCAGTTCGGCGAAATGAATATATTCCATCGTCATCTCAACCCTGCCGGCAGTGGGCCGGTGCTGTTCAGTCTGGCCAATATGGTCAAGCCCGGTTCGTTCAATCCGGACGATATGGCTGATTTCACCACGCCGGGTATCTCCATGTTCATGATGGTTCCCTCCTATGGCGATGCCCATCAGAACTTCAAGCTCATGCTGCAATCCGCCCAGCGTATCGCCGATGATTGCGGCGGCGTGGTACTTGATGATGAGCGGCGGATGATGACCCCGCAGAAACTGGACGGCTATAAAGCCCGCATTCGTCAGGTGCTGGATGCTAATGCCGGTGTCTGATGTGCGCGGGTGAACCGATCCCTGGCTGTGAGTCCGCACCGGTTACCGTTCGCCTACAACGGTCAGGCTTATCCTGCCCATAGCGTTTTTTTCCATCTGGCCGGCGGCGGTTATACTTAATCTTGCTGGTCATCACTAACCGGAACCGACCGGTTGCTGCTAAAATAGCGTTATTCTCAGCCCCCGCTTGCGGGGGTTTTTGCTGCTGATGGTGCATCATGGAACAGATTGAACAACATATCCTGCGGTTGCGTAAGCAACTGCGACACTGGGAATACCTCTATTACGTGGAAGCCGCCCCTGAAGTGCCCGATAGTGAGTATGACCGGGTTATGGCGGAACTGCGCACGCTGGAGGCCGAACGGCCAGACCTGCTGACCGCCGATTCCCCCAGTCAGCGCGTCGGCGGACAAGCGCAGAGCAGTTTTGGGCAGGTGCGCCATGAAGTGCCCATGCTGTCGCTGGATAATGCTTTTGAAGAGCCGGGTTTTCTGGCGTTCGACAAGCGGGTGCGCGACAGGCTTAAGCGCGACGACGACATGACCTATTGCTGCGAGCTGAAGCTGGACGGTCTGGCGGTCAGCCTGCTGTATGAGAACGGCGAGCTGGTACGTGCCGCCACCCGCGGCGACGGCGCCACCGGTGAGGATATCACCGCCAACGTGCGCACCATCCGCACCATTCCGTTGCGCTTGCAAGATCATGGCAACCTGCCGCGGCTGCTGGAGATCCGCGGCGAAGTATTCATGTCGGAAGCAGGCTTTCTGCGGCTGAATGAGACCGCAAAACGGGAAGGTGGCAAAGTCTTCGCCAATCCGCGCAACGCCGCCGCCGGCTCCTTACGCCAGTTGGATCCCGCGATTACCGCCAAGCGGCCGCTGACGTTTTATTGCTATGGCGTCGGCCTGCTGGAAGACGGCGAGTTGCCGGAGAGTCATTGGGAGCGCTTGCAGCAGTTCAAAGCCTGGGGGGTACCGGTCAGCGACCGCGTCCGCCGCTGCACCGGTAGTGCGGCGGTGCTGGATTTCTATCGGCAGGTGCACGAGGCGCGGTCGTCGCTCGGGTTCGATATCGACGGTGTGGTGATTAAAGTAGACTCGCTGGCGCTGCAGCAGCGTCTGGGCTTTGTCGCCCGCGCGCCGCGCTGGGCTATCGCCTATAAATTTCCGGCCCAGGAGCAGTTGACCCGGGTGCGCGACGTGGAGTTTCAGGTGGGACGGACCGGCGCAATCACGCCGGTCGCTCGCCTGGAGCCGGTACTGGTTTCCGGCGCCATGGTCAGTAACGCCACCCTGCACAATGCTGACGAGGTCGAGCGACTGGGGCTGATGATTGGCGATACGGTCATTGTTCGTCGCGCCGGCGATGTCATCCCGCAGATTGTCGGCGTCGTCACGTCCGAACGGCCGGCAGAGGCGCGGCCGGTAGCGTTTCCGACGCAATGCCCGGTTTGCGGCTCGGACGTCGAGCGGGTGGAAGGCGAGGCGGTGTTGCGTTGCACCGCGGGCTTAGTTTGCGCCGCACAGCGCAAGGAAGCATTGAAGCATTTCGTTTCCCGCCGGGCGATGGACATCGACGGTATGGGTGATAAGATCATTGATCAGCTGGTGGAGCGGGAGCTGGTGAAAACCCCGGCCGACCTGTTCCGGCTGAATAAAGAAATCCTGACGCGGCTGGACCAGATGGGGCCGAAATCGGCGCAAAATTTGCTGGAGGCGCTGGAAAAAGCCCGGCAGACCACCTTTGCGCGCTTTCTGTACGCGCTTGGGATCCGCGAGGTGGGCGAGACCACGGCCGCCAATCTGGTTGCCGCCTACGGCACGCTCAACGCGCTGATTGCCGCCGATATCGATTCGCTGACGGGCGTGCAGGACATTGGCAACATTGTCGCGACCCACGTGCGCCACTTTTTTGAGGAAACGCATAATATCGAAGTGATCCAGGATTTGTTGAGCCCGGCAATCGGTATTCGGTGGCCTGAGCCTGTGGCCGCGCCCGTCGCGGCGAGCGATAATCTCTTCGCCGGGAAAACCATTGTCCTGACCGGATCGCTAAGCAGCCTGTCGCGGGATGAGGCCAAGGATCGGCTGGTCGCGTTCGGCGCGCGGGTCAGCGGCAGCGTTTCCGCCAAAACCGATCTGCTCATCGCGGGGGAGGCGGCGGGATCCAAATTGTCCAAGGCACAGCAGTTGAATATTCCGGTGATGGATGAGGCGGAAATGATGCGTCTTCTGGGAGACTCTTCGGACGCATAAGGGGGCGAAAATGGAAAAAGAGGATCTGGTGGTCATTGCCAATACCGCGATGCCGTTTGGTAAATATCAAGGGCGGATGCTTATCGATCTTCCCGAACCTTATCTGCTCTGGTTTGCCCGTAAAGGGGAGTTCCCGGAAGGGCGGCTGGGCCAGCTTATGAGCCTGGCGCTGGCGATAAAAATAGAAGGGTTGGAAAGCCTTATCACGCCGCTTAAGGCGCGTTAACGGTAACCTGCGCCTCTGTGGGTGCGGGTCGTAGCTGATGAAAACGCGCCTGCCGGGCGCTGAGAAGCGATGCATCGTCTGTCTTTCTCGACTGATAGGTGTCAGCCATCAACGTCAATTCGGCGCGATGCGCAATATGTCGTCAATGTGCCTGGTTTGATGCACGGCGCCAATGCGTCCTCGCGCGGGTGCTAGAGGGCGACGTTATCGCGCCCCCCGCGTCCACAGGGCGCCCAGTGCGGCGGGCAGAGCGGCCCGGCGCCTGAAAAGAATGAGCACCAGCATAACGGTGGCGAAGGGCAGCATCTGGATCACATCGGTCGGCAGGTTTACCCCCAGCACCTGCAGCGCGGTGGTCAGCGACAGGCACGCGCCGAACAAAAGCGCCCCCGCCAGAACCCACAGCGGTCGTCCGCGCGCCAGCATCGCCAGCACAATGGCGATAAAACCATTGCCCTGAGTCATAAACGGCACAAAAATACCGGCGCCGACCTGCGCCATATAAGCGCCGCCCAATCCCGCCAGCGCACCGGTAGCCAGCACCGCCAGCGTGCGCGTCCCCTGCACGCTCACACCGGCCGCATCCAGTGCGGCGGGTCGATCGCCGGCCGCCTGCAGCGCCAGACCCGCATTGCTGGCGCGATAAAGCCAGGCCAGCAGCGGGACGCAGGCGACGGCCAAATACACCACCAGCGGTTGCACGAACAGGGCTTTGCCCACCACCGGCAGTTCGGCAAGCCAGGGCAGCCTGATGCTGTCGATGCTGCCCAGGCGGGGATAACTCTGGCTGAAAGCCATTTGCTGCAGCAGCGCGGTGGCGCCCTCAGCGCCAAGGGTCAGGGCGATACCGATTACTATCTGATTGAACCGCAGCCACAGACACAGTCCCGCCATCAGCGCCGCCACTAACATCCCGCCTGCGGCCCCGGCCCATAAGCCCAGCGCCATGGAATCGTGACGCCAGGCCACCAGGAAGCCCAGCCAGGCGCCGGCCAGCATCATCCCTTCCAGCCCGATATTCAGCACGCCGGCTTTTTCGGACAGTTGTTCGCCCAGGCCCGCCAACAGCAGCGGTACGCCGGCGACGATGGCTCCCATGAGGAGGGAGGCCATAAAACCGCTGGTTAACCCTTCCATTTTGTCTCCATCGCCGGCGCTAAGCCTCCGTCGTCGTGTTGCGCAGAGTCCGCTGGCGCAGCGCTTGCCGTAGTCGGGCAACGACCAGACGGGTCAAGCCCGGCACAATTAATAGCAGCGCGACGATCAGCAACGTGAAATGGTTGGGGACGCCCATCCGCCGCGCCGCGCTTTCGCTGCCGATGGAGAGCACCGAGAACACGAAAATGAGGGCGAGACTGCCAAACCCGTTGAATTGCGCCAGAAACACCAACGGCACAACAACCAAACTGTAGGCCGGATTCCAATCAGCACGCACATTGCCCTGTATAGCCATGATCTCGACCGCGCCCGCCAGCCCCGCCAGCCCGGCGGAAAGCGCGAATACCGCAAGCGTCAGGGCGCCGACCGGCAGTCCGGCATGCCGCGCCGCGCCAGGGCTGGCGCCCAGCACCCGCATGCGCAAACCGAGTGCCGTGTGGTTTATTAACCCGTGCGTCAGCAGCACCGCCAGCAGACCGAGCAATAGCCCGCTGGAAACTTGACCGCCGAACAGCATCGGCAATCGTTGTTCCCAGGGCAGATTACGGGTTTGCGGCACGGTTGTCGCTGGATCCGCCAGTAGCAATTTGACCAGCACATTGGCCAACGAAACGCCGAGAAACGACATCATCAGGCTGGTAATAATTTCGTTAATATTACGCCAGATTTTCAGTATCGCCGGCAGCAGGCCCCACAGCATTCCGCCCAGCGCCCCGGCCAGCAGCGCCAGAGATAAGGTGATCCCCAAGGGGACGCCGCGGGATAACAGCGCCGGCGCGATGGCCGAGGCCACTACCGCGCCCAGCATAAACTGCCCGTCGTCGCCCAGATTCCATAAACCGGCGCTGAACGCCACCATCAGGCTGGCGGCGATCAGCAGCAGCGGCCCCATGCGCGTTAGCGATGCTTGCCAACCGGCGGGCGCCAGCAGCCCCTTACGCACGATAAAGCCATAGTAGGCCAGGGGATCGACCCCCAACAGCCACAGCAGCAGGCCGGCAATAAAAAGCGCCAGCCCGATAGCCAGCAGGGTGAATCCCGTTTCCAGGCACAGGCGTCTGAACCTCGCGCCGACGTTACGGCACATAGACCGGCCTATCATGGCGTTTCTCCGCTTATCAGTGCGCCGATGCGCCGGCGGGCGTGAGCATCGTTGACAACCATGCCCGCTATTTGCCCCCGACGCAGTACCGCCACGCGATGAGACAATGCCAACAGTTCGTCAAGGTCGGTGGAAATAAGCACCACCGCCACGCCTTGCGCCGCGGCCTGGCGAATGCGTTCGCGAATGGTCAGGCTGTTGTGCAGATCGAGGCCATAGGTGGGTTTGGCAAAAATCACCGCGCGGGCGCGGTGGTTAAGTTCGCGCGCCAGCAGGATTTTCTGGACATTCCCGCCTGACAACGTGCCGACAGGGGTTTGCGCCTCGGGAGGGCGGATATCGAACGCGCGGATACGCCGGCGGGCAAAGGCGTCGATGCGCGCCGGGCGGCGTATCCCGCCGCGCCAGAAGGGCGGAGCGCCAATTTGCTTGAGCAACAGATTTTCCGCTACCGTCAGTGTGGCAACGGTGCCTTCGCCAAGCCGGTCATCGGTGACGTAGCTCAACCCGCGCCGGCGTCGCTCGCGCAGGCTGCAATCTTGCAATGCCTGTCCGGCCAGCCAGATGCGCCCGGCGCTCAGCGTCCGCTGTCCCGCCAGGGCTTCCGCCAGTTGCGTTTGACCGTTGCCGTCAATACCGGCGATTCCCAAGATTTCGCCGCCGGCGACGCTAAAATCAATGTCGCGCAACGCAACGCGCGCATCCGCCACCGATAGCCGTTGCGCAACCAGCAACGGGGGTGAACCGGACTGCCCGAGCGATGTCTGCGCGGACGGTGGCCAGTCATTGTCAGGGCTCCGCGCTGCGGCCGCCCCTGCGGACGGTGGATTGCCGATGTCAGAAAGGGCTGTCGCCTGCGCGGCAGGCGGCTCCCCGTCGCCGCTGCGGTGAAACATCTGGACCAATATTTCCCGTTTGACCGCCTCAGGGGGGAGCGCCTGCAGGCGCGCCGGGGGAATTTCGCCCACCTTGCGGCCGAGGCGTAGCACGCTGATGCGGTCGCCCCAGGCTAACGCTTCGTTCAGCTTATGGGTGATAAACACCACCGCCAACCCCTGCGCGACCAGACGACGCATCAACAGGCCAAGCCGTTCGGCGTCATGCGGCGTAAGCAGAGCGGTCGGCTCGTCGAGGAGTAGCACCCGACTGCCGCGCAGCACCGCGCGCAGGATTTCCACCTGCTGCCGTTCTCCTAACGATAACGCACTGACCCGCGTGGTCGCGTCCACCGTTACGCCCAGGCTTTCGCCCAGGCGCGCGACATCCGCTGCGTAGCGCCGCCGGGCGGGGCGGTGCCACCAGGGGGCGCCCAACGCCAGATTCTCCGCCAGCGTTAATGTCGGCACCAGCATCGGGTGCTGAAACACCGTGCCGATGCCCAGCGCCAGCGCCTGGCGCGGCGAGCCGATACGCTGCGCTGCGCCAGCCACCTCGATGTGACCGCGGTCGGGCTGCAACATGCCGGACAGCAGCGCCACCAGCGTCGATTTGCCGGCGCCGTTTTCCCCCAACAGCACATGAACTTCGCCGGGCCACAGCGCCAGATTGATAGCCGCGTTAGCGACGATGCCGGGAAACGCCTTGGTCACGGCGTGTAGCTGCACCAGAGGCGTACCGGCGGGGAGAGCAACGTCCACGGCGCTATTTTCCGGCCAGCAGCGCGTGCAGCGTGCTGGCGTCATAATCCGCCGGCACGTGGATTTCACCGCTGATAATTCGATCGCGCACCGCCTGGACTTGCGCCCAGACATCATCAGGAATATGGGGTGTTTTTAATAAACTGATGGCGCCGTTAGCCAACGACGTCTGGTAGTTGTGGCTGCCAAAGTGATTATTTTTGAGGTCCCTAATCATGGCGGTATACACCGGGGTCAGATTCCACAGCACCGAACTCAGCAGATGTCCTTTGTCGATAGGGGATTTGTCGCCGATGACATCGATAAACCAGACTTTGCCGCCGTCCTGGGCGGGTGTGGTTTCTACCGCTTGCAGCATGCCGAAGCTCGAACCGTTCCCCTCACCGAAAATGACGTCGGCGCCGGCGGCGATCACCGAGGCGGTGACGCGTTTGCCGCCCGCCGCATCGCTGTAGGCGGCGGGGCCAATGACCGCATAGCGGATATGAATTGAAGGTCTCACCGCCCGGGCGCCGAGCACGAAGGCCGCGGCCTGCGCGTTCCAGGCGGGCGGTTCACCTGACACAACGATCCCGAGCGTACCGCTGCGCGACATTTTGGCCGCCAGGGTACCCGCAAGCCAAGCGCCTTCCTGGCCGCTGACGGTATAATCCGCGACGCGGCCGGCCTTCAACGAGGACGGGCTGTCGGTAATTGCCACCGGTATTCCGGTCTGGGCGCCGATTTCCGGCGCCGCCTGATTATAGCCGCTGGCGTGGGCAATAAAGAGCTGCGCGCCGTCGTCGGCGAGATCCCGTAGGGTGGGGCGCACATCGCCATAGCCGAGATTGTCGGCCGCCAGCACCTTGACGCCTTCGCTTTTCCCCGCTGCGCGCGCCGCAGTGATCCCCTGCTGGTTCCAGCCGTAGTCGGTGCCCGGCTCCGGTGTCAAAATGGCAATGGTGTTGATTTCGGCGGCGTAACACGCCTGACACAGCAGCGACGCCAGCGCCAGGGCGCTCACGCCGGTTCTCCAACCGGTAAACTTCATTGTTCGTCCTCAAAAAGCGTATATTAACGCCTTAATACAGTACACCGCCGGCTATTGCCGGCGCCAATCGTCATACATGACGGAGATGTCGATGAACGCGCGGGGAATGCTTTTGTCCGGATTGTTGCTATTAACCTGCACCGTCAGCGCGGGCGATACGGTAAAATACCACCGCGGCACCGCCGGGCTGCAGGCTTTTTCTGTAACCGTTAACAATCAGGGCCGTCTTCCTCTGGCGTGCCAGGCGACCACCGCCCATTGGTATTCGGTGGAATTAGGTACTCTGGCGCCCGGCGCTACATTATCCACCCGCTTGTGGAAAAATCCAGCCACCGGCGAAGTTTTTATTCTTAACCAGCATCAGGACCGCCTGCCGCTACAGCTCGTTTGGTGCGGCATTGCGGGGGACGCCTGGCGCACCCGCGCCGACGTCGCGCTACCGCTAAGGCGCGGCCCGGGTGTGGCGTCTATCCGGCTGTGGTGCGTTGCCGGCGTCGATAAGGTAGATTGTCGCGCCGCCAACCCTCCGCGCGCCAGTGAACCCCGACCCTAATCGCGCCGTCCTGTTGCGCACCGATATTGAAACCCTGCTCTTAGCTGCCAAGGCGCTGGATCTCTGGCCCGACATCGTCAGCGTGGCGGAAAGGACATTGCTCGCCACGCTACCTCTGTCGTTTGCCAGTGCCTGACGCTGGCGTTTTCTGCTAAGCGGTGTGTGTACAAGGCGCTATTTTAACGCCACAGCGCTACATTGATTTTCTTGACGCCAGATCACTCTTTGTCAACGACCGACAATGACGCTTGAACTGCTGGTGGCGCTGTCGCCGATGGTCAGCGCCGGCATGGTGTCTGAGGGGGATTACGCCGTGCGGGATACAGATGTCTTGACCGTACTGCCCGTACAGTTATCCTGGGAGCCGGAAACCGCGTCCGGTTGAACCGGGCTGAGACGCATTGTGCAAACACCGGGCCTGATATGATAACGATACGAGCACGGACACCTAACGATAATCCGTCCCTGGTGGTCCAATAAATAGGAATTTCAACCCAAAAAAGGCTAATTATTAATCAAAAATCAGCATTGTAAACTTTCAGCCTCCTCTTTTTCCTCGCCATTT
>QVOB01027148.1:0-10439 GCA_014839585.1 Pseudomyrmex concolor | reverse complement strand
CGTACTTTACTTCGAATACCACTACCGTAGTCTGATCAATCGATATTTATTCAATTTAAAAGTCTTGAATTATAATAACAATGGTGTGTGTGTATGTGAGATGCAAAACAATGTTTTAGTATTTAATATAAATTTCATAATAAATTGAAAATGGAGAATACCGTTTATGTGACGTGTAAAAATGTGGTAGATACCAAACTAGATTGTGAGTAAAATAGCACGATGAATACTCAATTCGAACGTCTAACTTAAGCAAATATCACAATGGATCGTCGACAATGGCACAATGAATTTCGCAAATCGTTCACTTTTAGTACTTCTTACAACTTTTGCCTTTATCTGGAATATATTCTTCCGACACTTGGTGCTTGGCAAATCTCTTTCTACCCCTCTCTCTCTTTCTCTTTTTCTCTCGACCCTTTCTAAAAGTAGAGAGAGAGAGAGAGAGATCGCGAATATATCTTTCTGGTCGCGAGAGATCGCGCGATCGTTTCTCAACGTCGCGCCACTAAGAAAATCCGGTTCGCCGATGAGGAATATAAGCGGCATCGTTACGCAGGGAATCGACTGCAGCTGCGACAGCACTTCGAGCACTACGTGGGTGCGCGATCGAATACAAAACGGCTCGGTGCATGCTAGCGGAGGATGCGATTCGACAACGGAGTGAAAGAAGAAAACGTGTGAGAGCTTTCACAAGGCAGAAACGAGGATTCGCATAAAGAGCGGATCGAGCACGTTGTTATGAGAAACTTTCTTGTATCGCGTGCAAGCTCGAAAAGCGCGATTGCAAAAACGTGGCGAAAAAAGGATAGATGTTCTGCCGCGCGGAACCACGATACACACACACACACACACACACACATATGTATACCAACTCTTTTTTCTCGCGCGCGTACGCGCGATACCATTTGCCCGGCTATAAAGCATATGATATCGCACGCCGGACGCGCGCGATATCGTATCTGTGGCGAAGTTTAACCGCCGCGTGCTTTGCCATGTGACTCCTCCACCGTTCTCCCCGACGGCTTCTTGGCGACACAGTTTGTTCGCCGATCTGTCACTGTCAGCTGGAAAAATATAAATTTTTCCGTGCATTTTTATGTGCCGTCGCGCGCTCTCGGTATTTCGCGCTCCGGAGATATTTCGAACGATAGTTTCGAGAGAATATCGGGTAAGTTGTCGCGCACCGGAGGTGGATGTAAAAATTAGAAAAGTTTTGGCTTCTCGGTAACAGAGAGCGGAGTTACGAAACTGCGAATTTCTGACGAATTCGAATTTCTCCGCATATAATCCCGATATTTCATTGTTGCGCTCTATTCTATTGTAATTTGAAATATTATTCTCTCTTTCACGTACTTGTGATTTCTACAAACCAAGCACAATTGGCTGTCAACAAAATGCAATACTCAATAGATCCCGTCAGATACTATGTATCCATTGTTACGGGGCTGTATAGCGCTGTAATCCGTTGAATGGAACGGTAGCGCGTTCTACATAACGCTTTGATTTGACAGGTTCCCAAGAATAATCGAATACACTCGTCGATTCTCGATGTATTCACGGTCATTTATTAAAATAATACATTTCTAACCGATCGCCGTTTTTTTTTTTCCATGGTATGATCTATCTGAAAGGAAACGAGATTTTCGAAACCAAAAATGCATTAAGAGTTGTTATAGGTTGTTAACAATGTGCGTTATTAACTGATTTAACGGCGTCGCCGTTAAAATTCGGTCGCGCGAAATAGTTTACATCACATGGAAACACATCGTATCGCGGCGGAAGTATGCTAATGATTATTTTATGCGAAACGGGACCTCTCTTTCTTTTTATCCCGTCATAAACTGTGACCAAACTTAATTTCCCGCGATATATTTCGTTCCATATTTTCTATATCATGCGATATTTTATAACCAACGTGACGGTGGCCAACAATATTCCACAATAATGTGCGATTTTCCACCTCCCAAAAAAATGCATTTGTAATGAGATTACACGTAATATTTTTAACTGTAAAAATCTGAAACACATGCACACACGGAGAACGAACTATACCTGTTTGGTTTTTGTGCGTAAATGTACAATGAGTTTTGCGGGCACGAAAAAAATATTAAAATTCATCGTTTTATCACAATATTAAGCTATCTTTTTTTCAGTTTTTTTTCTCGCACATGATGATATTTTTTGTAACGCTAGTAGTATGAAATTGGGAGAATTTTTCAAGAATCTGAAGTATTTAACAAATGTAACAATATTCTGGAAAACATACGATATTTACTGCGCTGGTGCAAAAAATATTTAAAACAAAATTGGAAAATATCAGAGTGATAATTAAATTAATGCTACATGTGTAAGCACTTCGTCCCGCTTTCTATCTCTCTCGCTAGCGTACGTTCCGCACACATCTGCATAATGTTAAGTATAATATTAAATACGGTTGTGGAAGCTGGTTCTCTCTCCTTCCTCTCTCTTTCTCTATTCGACTCGCTTTTCTATTTTTGCCATTTCCCGCTTCCCGTTGTCCTCGCACGCCCCCAAGCGAATTCGCTCAGTTATGCGAGATAACGAAAGCCGGCAATTTCACAATTTGATAAGACCGAATTTACGAACGCGCGGCACAATAAATACCTACCTACCTTTTCCGCTTGGCGTAATCCCGCAAAAACCTGGCCGTAGGTACGTTTAATCAAAATGCGCTACATACACACGCGCGCGCGCGCGCAATAAAAGGTGGTTCAAACGAAGAGGGAGCGCGTATTTTCCGCGCGCGTATTCTCCCCGCCTTATGAATTACGATATAATTACACGCCCGAAAGCTATCTCGACCCGCGATTAACTTTCGCAATTAGAGGGAACGACGAAAATTCCGCAAAGTTTCGCCAACGGCTGCCGGCCATAGTTTGAAGAATATTCGCAGGTTCGCCGCCTTGATCATCGAGCGAAAAAATTGCATCAAAGCGACGCTCGACAACGTTTGCGGCCCGTCATCAATGGTGCCTTTGCCTTCGAGAACCGTCATGAATAGTCGATGGTTGAAGAATAAAGATTAGAAAGACGTAGTGTTCTTAAATAGTGCAGGCGTCTTCGTCGAAAATCGATATTCACGCTCACGTGAGCTTCGTCCGTCTAATTCGTGGCCGTAACAACGCCCACTAATTCCTCTAATCCGGGATTAGCTGACAGTAAGAGGAGAAAGAAAGTACTTATGCAGCTGAGAGAAATGTAGCGTGGTTTAATGTGTACAAAACATTTACGAAAAATAACTGTAACAGTTTGGTTTAGTTGCCAGTTAAAAATATATTTTAAATAATTATTTACTTCAGTTTTATTCTATTTTAACAACATTAAAAACAAGCCGTAAAATATTTGCAACAGATTTGCTTGGTAATAAATTATAATTAATATATCCAATTTCGAAACACATAAGTTTTAAATGAAACACGTGCAGTAACGCGTTTAAACAAATCAATAGCTTCTATCGATCAAATAAAATTGATAAAGATTTATGTGGCAAACATATTTTAACCGAGAGAGCGACCTGAAAAAAAAAAATGAGCAAAATGATCGACGAAACATAATCCCGATACGGACGCATCCGCTATAATCCCTCGATCGCCTCGGATGCAGCACGAAGCTTGCTTAAGATCGAGACGCGGTTGACGGTAGAAGACGGAAGAGACACGTAGACGGAAGGACGTAGAGAGAACGTTGGGCTGCAACGGTTCGGAGAAGAGCCGAACGGCGCAGCTATTCAAACTATTCGAGTTGCAAGGAATTTCCTGCACCCAGCCATTCCCCGGTGTACACGGTTTGTGATGAGGGTGGATGCAGGATGCACGCCTTGCCGTGTGCACGCATATATATATACACGCCCGCATCCTACACATACAGATCTGTCGGTGCCATAGTTTGCCGATGTAACCGCAGTCGAACGAGCACCGCCACCCTCCGCGTCTCCCACGAAACGCATTGTGGCACGTGGAATTTGTCTTCGGCCCGATGAATGGGATTACCTACCCTCGAATCGCCGTCGATTAAGCGATAGGGGGTCCACGACAGGGAGAGAGATGCCGATATCTATGTGTCTGTTGTGTATGTGTGTGTAAGTAGCAACGAGACATATGTGTGCACGACCGGTAATTGTCAGCGATATGTAGAGGGTTGTAAATCCACTAAGCGACGTTGCTTCATGAAAAATAAAACTGTATTAATTGCGCGTCGTGTAAACACGGCGCGTAATATCGCGCCGAGATTACGTGAAATTAATGTTTGCAACACGTGTCAAGAACTATATAATATTTACAATAATTAAAAAAAAATTTTTGTCGAGAGGAAAGTGTGACAACAAGGTCGATTCACCAACGGTTTTGAAAATGATACTTAATCAACTTAATCGTTCGCGCAGAAACTGCTGGATCATATTCGAGCTGTTGGTTACAATAGATGTGTTGCTTCAGCTTGAAAAATTAACGTTCGACGCGACAGATTGAAGGTGTGCGAAAGGTGAGCGTATAAGATGAAAAGGACAAGAGGCAACGGAGGTGGGATAAATTTATGGAGTCGGCATAATAATGCGCATTGTTGAAAACGTCGGCTTGAGAAAGCGATAAATTTTCCTTTGCTTCTTACAGTCGTGAGAAGCACTTGTAAGCTTAAAGCGTTATCGCGAGAATTTACAGAGGACAGGTATCTCATTTCCGGGGAAATCATAGTGCGGAATTCTCTGACGTATAATTCTCTTGCGGAGCAGAGAGAATTATCACGTAGGAATTACATTTTCTATATATGTATATTACGTAAGAATTATATTTTGCACACTCGCACACATTGTTGCGCAAAAACGCGCGCTCGGAATTGCAAATATATTCAAATACGAATATAAACGGCTTATATAACAAGATTAGAATCCGCAAATCTCTCCTAGTTCGCAAATTATAGTTCCTCCGGATTTCTCCGGATCTTCCACGTATGATACAAGATGACTGAATCCTCTGAAAAGAGCTCTGTTCTTGGATACATCTTTCCTTGTGAATGCGATGCGCGCGATGAAGAGCTACTTCGTCAACGCGGTGTCGAGAAAATTCGTAAGCTCCAACTTACACAAATAAAAAAATAGTACAAAATTGCTCTTTAATTCAAAATAGTTCAGTATCGTTAAATATTGTCAGATCTTTTATTTTGTGTGTACACAAAAAACACATTGTGTGCGTCTTGAGAATTAAAAAAATCTACATTAATTTTATCTCGCGCTTTATCGACTTATCGAGGTGAGAATATCGCTGTCGTCTAATTTCTTCGACGACACTTCCACTCTTGAAAGAGCGCTCGGCCGTATTACATAAAAAACGCAAACTGCGAAGCCTCGTCGATATTGGCGACACGAGCACGAGTCGTAAAAGATTCCCTTGTACCGAGCGCGAGCAAAATCCCCTCCCCTTTCTCTCCCTCTTGCCGAGTGATTCGGCGTGCGTGAATGGGACCCGTAGGAAAAGGAGCAACTTTTCTCTCGCAGCAGTATAGAGAGCAAGAAAGAAACGTGCTCTCTCGTTCCCGCGCTTCCGATCGGGAACGTACAGAGTACGATTTCCGGACGAGGCCATGAATTTTATTATAAAGCGTGCGCGCGCGCGAGAAAGAGAGATTCGGAATTACATTTCCGATGTCGAACGAGCGAAATTCGGCCCGACGAGTGAGGATCCTCGATGGATATCCGGATTTCGCGCGTCGGATATCTTCTCTTTTTTATTCGGTTTTAATTCGCTTGGCGATGCATGTTACGGGAGAATATCGTATGCGTCAAATGACGCACGAGATATATAATCGTGCTATAATTATTGTAAAATAATAACTGCCGTTGCACAATGAGCGAGTTCGATACGCACGGCTGATTAAATATTTTGTGCACAGATATACGAGGGATAAAAATAATTCACTGATCACAGATTCACTGTGAAACCATGTTGAACAAGTAGGAAATTAATTAGTTTTTTTTTTTTATTGTGTTTTAATTTTTTTATATTTAAGTTTTTAATTTTAATATATTATAAAATAAAGATGAGCGACTACAATTATTTTGTCAATCTTTGTCACTTTTTATTGAATTGTATTATTCTTTTCGTGCACATAAGTTTTATCTTACTCTTGCGATAAATAAAAGATTCAATAAAATTCAAACCAGATTAAATATTTACATTGCGTTTCTCAGTAAAATCGGAAAAAGCTATTATTAAAATGTGTTGAAAATTCTCTCATCAAATTATTTTTGACGGTACCGTCGAAATTAATAACTTTAATTAAGCTGATTTTCCAAACGCAGACGCTGCATTGCGTACACCATCCCTCCATTGCAATTAATTCCAAAAACATATAAATATCAGTTAATCGAATGTATGTACATCAAGATTAATGTGTTGATCCTTTACTTAAATTGAATTAAGCTATTATCTGTAACGCTAACGTTAATTTTCCTCGAACGTTATGAGTTCATCCCGTATTTGTAAATAATAAATAAATCGGAATTATAGCTTTAACGATGATCTTTATTTTATGTCAAACACAATTGTTTCTGAAATTGCTTCGATTTTATCTCTTGAAGTGTTTTTATCTCTTCTGAAATTTTTCGGATGGCGCACACATCGTCTTTCTTTCTCTTTTTCTTCGGAAAATCCATTAGTTCGACAGTTCGTAATCGAACGGCTCGAATCTGAGTTCCTCTATGATGTGCTTATTATCGTTGACCATGCTATTTGCGCTATCTGGGTTAAGCGCGTGACTGTCCTGTCAGGACAAGGTTCTCGGTGAGTCTCGCTATAGAGCTGAAGCAACAATGCAAAGAGGATCCTCGAAGCAGTCCAACCCAATATCGACCCGATCCTCTTCGCTTCTCGAGCATTGATTCCCCATCTTAGTCAGAGCTTTTCACGATAAATCGTAAATCAAGAACGCGCGAAGTTAGTTACAAAATTCAACGTACACGACTCATTGCAGTTTTAAAACATTTTGTTACGTTTAACTAATCTTTTAGAATAAAGTTATCACGAAAATGAGACTTGCGATATTTTTTCAAATGTCACGACTGTTATGCCGCACGTTTCAACAACAGTTTTATACTGACAAGATAACGTAAAAATATTGTAGCTTTATTATGCAGTTTTTTTATCTCATCTTTTTAATATTAGACAAATAAATGTCGAACTCGACGGCATTGAGAAAATTAAATCTACTCATGATTAACTACATGATACTCAAAGTATCACTCGAGCGATTATTCGTATGTTTATTACGCAAATAGAGTGCTGCATAATGGATACGAAGGCTACATAATGCGGCTGTGATACTCCGACCGCATCGCCACAAAACGGAGACGACCGGAGAGAGAAACTCGAGAGATCACGCGCATTTATAAGATGGGAACGCGTGACTCGACCTGCGACGTCGACGTTACTGGAGTCGATAACGGTTGGAAAGGAAAGCCATTGGTGAAGAAAGGTTGAAATGGAGAAACAAAGAGAAAAGAGAGAGGAACTCGAGCTCTCTCCCGACGTGCACCGACAACTTCGTCGCTAACGGCCATAAATGGACGGTCGTTGAGGAAGGAATACGATGAAAGAAAGAGGCAGAGAGAACAAGAGGCTACACCAGATGGATGAAGACCTCGGCAAGAGGGTACGGGAAAAGAGAAGACGAGCGGAGGAGGGGAGGAGAATGAGGAAAGAGAAAGAAAAAAGAGATACCTTTATTACTCGAAGAAGAGCGACCGGGAAAATAGAGAGACAGGTCGTCTTCGCCCGTGGCAGCTTGCCAGAACCTCGCGGAAGACGTGGGAGAGAGGAGAAAACTACACCGGGAGGACTCGGTTGCGCGGGAGGAATTGCATGGAAAGGAAGGTACACAGTTCAAGAGACATCGTGGTATTACCCCCTCGTGCCAGATCATTTTCTATGCAAAATAAAATATTGCAAATACGACTGAAGCGGTCACATAGGAGCGCATAGACGCAGATGGAAAGCGAGAGAGTGAGAGAGAGAAAAAGAGAGCGCAAAAGATGCCTTCTTTTTTGGAGGGAGAATTCTGCGAAGTCGGTATTTTGCGGGAGTCCGGGAGGAAAGGGACACAGACGTTGAAACATTCGATATCGTGAATTTGATATTTCCCTGGAGCGTACCATCGCCATACGTATTCTCGCCTATTTCCGTCGCCGTTTCGGAGGATTCCGGATTACCCAATCGGTCAGCAACTGGGAGGGCTTTAAAATATACAGAGTGTGTCGGAAGTTCCACTCCCGCCGTACTCCGGTCTTTTCTCTATTTTTCTCTCCGAGCGTTTCTCTCGTCGAATTCAAAAAATTTACTGCTCTTTATAGCAAATTCAATCGAATTTTCCCGTCGGTGGACTTTTTAATTTTCAACTTGGTAATTAAACGGTGGGATTGAAACTTTGTTGAAATCAAATCCTCTTCTTCCGTGCGATTGAATGGAAAGTAAAGCTTTTTTTTAGCATCGTTCGAACTTCGCGGAAAACTTGATTCATATTGTTAAATTATTGTCCGTTATCGCGCGGCATCTCTCAATAGTGTTTTCGCTAAGAGAATATACCTAACTAGCAACTCTTCGGTTGCGTGTTAAAGAATATATATATATATACGTATATATACGTATATATATGTACATATATGTACATGCACGCGCGCATTCGAAGCTGAAATAAATTTTCTTTCTCGCGCGGCGAGAAGATGTGTGCGCGGAGATGCGATTCATTTTGATACTTGACCGTGTGATTAATGGCGCTTTCTAATTTATGCAAAACCGTAATCGCACATCTATGTCGTCGTGTAGAGGCGACATACAAGAGCACCAAGGGTTAAAGATCGAAACGTGCATTAATCACGATGATTAATACGTCGTTTTACGGGGAAGGGCGAACACTCCCCTCTTCCCGAAGTTACACATTAATAATCGCACTTATTTCGCCGGGGCGTGTAATTAATAGCGGCGAGAATGGAACGGATTAGGCACGCTTACTAAAACCTACACCCGTTTTACATTATAAGCTCTTTAATGTAACTTTAGAAATATGATCCTTATTGAACGTTCTTCGTTTTTCTCACACATTTTACTTTTGCACCCTCTTCCGCAAAAAAAAAGTTATCTCGTATCATCCTAAATCATATTAACCGCGCGCGCTGAGAAACGAATGATTCATTTAGAAATGTGAACGAATCCGACTGTAATAAATAACGTGTAAGTATGAAAGATGAGCGCGAAATTACGGTATAATCTAAACGTAGTGTACGCGACATTCCGCATTCCTGGCGGCATAAATGCAATTCATCTCAGCCGCCGGGTGTCAGTTATCGTTTAGCAGTCCGCCCCCGCTGGTCGACGGTATAATTTCCCTCCCGTCTGCCTCGTTTTCTACAATCCATTCAAAGACATGACCGCCGGCAAGCAACAATCGCATGCCGCATAGCTCGGACGTTATTTCAACGGTTTACGAACTCCGATTTTCCCCCCGGCGCGTCTGAAACAATCCCGTCGTCGTCGTCGTCGTCGTTTCACCTACCGCGCGCTATCGCGAATTTTGCACACTAGCGCCATTGATCGTATAATGACCGATTTAACCGGCGTCGTGTGAGTGCGGAGGAAACAGTCGTCCGTAAAATGTGATGCATTATTGAACCGATCGGGCGTGAGCGAAAATTTTATTGTTCAATTACCGAAGAGGTCCGCGATATTTATTCAAGGAGCACACGTTGTGTTTCATGAATAGAATACATTTGCCTTTAATTGCTGTTGGGATAATTTGCATATTGCAATATTAGTCTCTCTCTCTCTCTCTCTCTCATCAGATATTTATCTTGTCAGATATTTTTATTGATACGATATTTCAGAGAAAAACTTTTTTCCACAACTTCGAAATTTCTGTTTCATAAAAATATTTTAGGAATTTTGTTCTGAATTCTCGGAAGTTCTATTTATTTTTGCATGTGTACGTTTCTCCTTTGCGAAATCGCGGGATGAAACACGCAATTGTTGCGAATGCATTAACCGAGAAGCAGCATTTGTACGTGCCGTTAAGCGATTGAAACTTCTATTCGGATCCCGAATAATGATCGACGCGGCAAACCGACACACAACGGGACGACTTCGGAAACGAGATCGAGCAGAACGGAGCCGGGACGAATGAGCCGGGGAACGACGAACGAGCCGAAGCGGTATGTAAAAGCGTAGAAAGGAGAGAGAGAGGCGGATGACTTCGTGCCGAACGGCACGAGCAGGTTATTCGCAAATGGAATACGTATAGATTCGCGCACCGGATTGGGGACGGTGATCGATGGATGGTGGGTGGATTGGCTTTACCAGGATCGACCGTTAGGAGATTGACCTCTGTCAGGGGTTTCTATTACGACATCCTCGAATCCTGCGAAGGGGAAAGAGGGT
>QVOB01027140.1:0-13951 GCA_014839585.1 Pseudomyrmex concolor | reverse complement strand
CCAAATATTAAAAAACAATATTCATAAAAAAGGTAAAAATTTGAAATCAAAAGACTTCCTTAACTAGGGAAACATATGAAGTTGTAAACGTTTAAACTGCTCTCCTCTAAAATTTGCGTTTTGAAGTGAACGGGATTATACGTAGAGAGTGACGAATGTATGTATCTCGAAAGTGATGCTACCTATGTGACATGTGCGGCGTTTTTCCTTGCGACCACAGATATATATATTTGCACGCCGCGTATATTGGCGGCGTGTTTTTTGCAACAAAAAAATCTCGATCTCTGATCTTAGAATCTCCGTTTCTAATGCAAGTTCACATCTGTGTGAGACGCGCATACCTCTCTCTCTCTCTCTCTCTCTCTCTTTCCGCAGCACAAAGGAACATCGACGTTTTCCGTATAGGTCCTAGATTACACCGGCATCGTAATTCTGGCACTAATCACCGCAGTTTCTTGTAACGCGCGTTCAGGCAGCGAGCGTTCTTTTTCATCATACGGCCGTTCTCCTGCGGGAACTCGTGGAATTTCGCCTAATTAGCCGCGCTCGCGACGGCTTCCGGGTAACCGAGCGTTTTATATCACTTGTGCGTGAAGGAAAAAGGGATATTCCCACCCTCTCGGAACAATGCTTCGCTTGCGGGATATGTTACCGCGGGTTACAAGTCCACGTGCTTTAACAAGGTCCGTGTTTAGACCGCTCGGTCAGGTTGGTTACCGCGGCCGTCGATCGTGCGCGGCCGTTAATTATTTTTATAAAATCACCAACATCCATGTTCCTCTTTTCGAAACAAGTTTGCTTGTGTTCGAGCAACCGGCTTTTAAAAAAAACTATTGTTCGATTTTTTTTCCATCACATGATGCGAAACATCAATGGTATTATAAAAAAAAACCGCTATTGTATTCAGTACACGTCAAACATGGTAGTACGACATCAAATCCGTATTAGCGAAAACTAGTCGTGAGCTAAACTCACTGTTGCGTAATTGTATCGATATGCAGCAGGAAAAACTATCATTAAAACACATTTAAAAAATATATTTTAAGTATACCTACACAGAAAAAACAGTTTTGTTGAGATTACCAAAATTTGATAATCTCAGCCAAAATTTGGTTTCGAAAACACTTTATTTGGTTTGATTTACCAAATTTTGGTTATCTCAACAAAACTCTTTTTTCAGTGTAGATGCAACAAATATTCGGCACATATTAGACAAGGTTTTTTTACGTCAACAGATGAATCGTAGACTGTTCTAATTTCAAATGCACGTTCTTATAATTTTGAAAAATTATTTATTTAAAACAAATATTTATGTATTTAAAAATTATTATTAAATTGTTTATTTAGAAGAATTATTGATTGTTTATTCTTATAGAATTATTTATTCTTACTAACAGATTATAATTAAGCAATTATTGTTAAAAAAACTTATATGTTAAATTAAGTTTAATCATTACATGTAACAATAAATAGATTTTATTTGATTTAATTATATTATATGTATAAATAAATAAAGTAGATGCACGAGCAATTTTACTATCCGCGGCTGAGGTGAATTAGTTTATTAGCTACTATTTTCTAAATTTCTTCCCATTTTTTTTCATTTAAAATTACGTGATATTCGACCGAATAATAAAAAATGTTGTAAAATACACAAAATATCGAATAATTGTTTAATATTCGCGCGTTGCAATTCTAATCCTAAGTAAACAAGAAAACAATTGACACATCAAATATGAGATATCTTCGTAGAATGGAATAATAATGTTCGGAGAAATTTTGTCGGTGTGAATTAAACAATCGTGTTAACACCTGTTGATACGTTATCGCGGCGACGCCATCTACATCCGGATGTATCCGAAAAACAGCGATAGCGTTTGGTAGTCGTCAGATTCTGAAGCACACGGTGGATACAGAAGCGGATTCAGGGTAGGAATCCATTTCCGGTGCATTCCCGCGTTCCACGGGACCGACAATTTTTCCATTTTCCCGCAGCAATCAGAGGTCGGGGGTGCTTGCGACTTTCGGCTTTCACGTCCTTTCAGCCATGCCGGCTCGTTCTCTCCGCGCGATTGTCGGTGATTTTGCGAACCCGATTGAGCGCCCATTCTTTCACTCCCTTCGCCCCCACACGCCTCGCCACTCCCCCTCTCCCGCGACATGTTTCCATCCCTTTCGCCTGCCTGCTTTCCGCTTCCTTTCTTCGAACTACGGGCGTTTCTTTTCAATAGATATTACGCCATCTCGGCTCCCGATCCGCGCGAACTGAGAAATTCAGAGCGACTCAACAATTCGTGAGATTTTTCTGCCGGTTGCTTTCGTACATCCGCCACTCCAAACCGTACCCTCCCACTTCGTGTCTTCTTTCCCTCCCTCCCTTTCTCCATTCTGTATACTCATCTTCTCTTGGTGAAAAACGACGGAGGAACAACTGAATGACGTCAGCGAGAAAATTCTGTGCCCGGCGCACGAGATACAGGAAATGAGTGAAATTATTCTCGCGGTGATCTCTGTGCACGCAGAAGACACGTCGATAATCGAGAATATCCTCATCTCTCTCTCTCTCTCTCTCTCTCTCTCTCTCTCTCTTTCTCTCTCTCTATGTATAGCCGATACGACGGAAAACGAGGTCGTTCTCCCCGACACGAAGCCAAGTCTTATTCACGTCTGATTGCATTTAGCTTCTGTGGCACAGATATACGATCTCATAAAAGTTCGCTGCCACGACGGTTCGTCGGGCGATTTAAAATCGTCGAATGTTAATACGACTTGTCGTACATCGCCGTTTCAATTAATAATCGTGAGAAAGATTATTAATCACAAAGTTTAAAAAAGAGAAAAAAGTAAAACAGAAAGAAATTTGCTTATGTTTGAAAAACTTTTTTTGTTGACAATCTCAATATTATATTAATGATATAAGGGAACGGCCAATACGAGATAAAACCAGATGTTCGGGTTAAAAAACTTTTTTATTCAAAGGTTAACAAACGTTTCGATCCTGGTTTGGATCTTCTTCAGTGTCTATACGTAGTGTCTATATACAGTCTTGTCGAGTACAGTTGTTGCCGGGATGTTAACTTTGTTGCGCGATGCTTGATATCGAGTTTGTGACCAGTCTGATTAACCTCAGGTACCTGGACATGAGCAACTCACAATGACTGAGTTCTTCCTGCCCTTTCTTTAATTCACGTAAGATTAAGATACATCTTTTGTATTGTACGTACTTCCGTTGCGTATGATTTAACGGTTTTTTTTTTAACTTACTTTTTAATTTACTATGTATAGACACTAAAGAAGATCCAAACCAGGATCGAAACGTTGGTTAATCTTTGAATAAAGAAGTTTTTTAACCCAAACATCTGGTTTTTATCTCGTATTGGCCGTTCCCTTATACTGTCATATTTCACGAGAAGTAATACACACAATTATTATATTAATATTATATTAATTCTTAATATTATATTCATATTTTAGTCTTAATATTATATATTAATATTTTTGTTTACACGCGATATAAATTCTAAAAGTGTAGATTTACGTGCGATAAATTAAAGTCACGCGACGGAAGATAGTAGGAATTAATAGCGCGAATATTGTCGACAATTGAACATTTACCAGATACGATCAGTGGTTGGGCGCGAAATTCCAGATTGTACCGGTCGATCGATATAATGACCCGATAAATCCCCCTACGCGTCAACGCATTAGAGCATATCCATAATGCGCCTCGCGATCTATTGACTTGTGCACGCATAATGGTCTCTACGCACAGTGCGTGCGGCGTGGAGGGTACTTGCGGGCCGGGTGCATTAATGCCCTCTAACGTCTTAGGATAATCTACATCAAGACCGTACGGTGCACCTGCAACAGACGTCTGACCAAACCATTGTTTTCGTCTTAGTTCGGATAATCGGTAATTAATTGCTCCAATCGGCATTGAACAGTTCATCTGACGTTCGTATTTCGCGTAATGTATTTCGATACGCGTAATATATTATCTTGTTTACTTCTGTATTTCCTCGAAATTCGTGCTTTACACACACAGACATATACTCGAATAATAATTAAAAATAACGCAGGTTAATTATTTAAATTAAAAATCCGTTTTCTTGAATTACTCACGTTCGAATATTGCGAGAAATTGACGCTTTGGTGGCCGAATTGAAAAGACGTCTCGGCACGGGAATTCGAGAGATCTGTGAGTTCATCTGGTCAAAGTGTCTTTTTTCACAATGAATTTTTTAATTCCCACGGGAAGAGGTGTAAATTGGATATTTCGTCTTTCTATATGTGATACGAGTCAAGCATCCTAGATGAATTTTCGAATTGAATTCAGTTCGAATTTTTATGTATATTAATTTCCGCACGTTTAAACAAATAAAAAATATAACAAATAAATAAATACGGCTTCAATAAATATAAACTTATTCAATAAATGTACGTGTATATTTTGCACGCGTACATCCAGCGTATGGTTATAGAGTTATATTTCTTGATTTACAAAAATATATTTCGCACAAACATTTAACACATTGGCATCTAGTCTATATTGCCAAATAAATCTTTGTTAAATAAAAACACAAAGAAATCTCCTCTCATTTACAAGATAATAACGCGATTTGATATCTTTTAAATTATTTACTTGAAATCGCACGTGTCAAGCGAACAACGCCATGATCCCTTGAAGCCTTGCGCCCGTCGATTAATAATTACGTGCTCGAACCGTAACTCGATCGGAATCAAGAAAATGGAATTGCGCTCGTGAAGCTCGTTAACGTCGGATGTCAGTGAATTTACGCGCTTCTGAATCGCGGCGACGAGCCGCGCTTGTTCCTTGAATTACAGGTTCCGAACTAATTATGATTCCATTCAGTCAATTCGCAATACTAATTATCGAGGATAATGAGGAACGAATTAATTAATCGATAAACTCCCATCGCTTTTGCCGGTTCGTCCCCCCGTGGCATTTGTGTGCCAATAAGCGTTCGTTGCATCGCGAACAATCATGCGTATTCGCTGCTCGAATGCGCGCCAACGATCGACAGCGGAGGAGAACAAGTTTTTCACACTTGAGTAATTTCGGCGGACTCTCCCGAGCGGGAGAGATTCGGACGCGAGAGAAGACCATACGTATGCGACTTTTATTGCTAATGCAATCCGTCGGGCTGATCGAGAAACATCGGGCGAAGCGCGCGCAACGCTCGGGTGAAGAAAAGCAAAGAGAGGATTAGTGTCGGTCGTATGGCGCGCGCGGCGAATTAAATCGAGAGGGAACGACCGGACGTTAAGGCCAAAAGAACTATTCGTCACGAGAGGTGCTCGCGGTAAAACGCGCCCGAAGTTTGCGGAGGTCGAGCGCGGGAGCAAGAATACATTCGGGAACGCGATCGTAGTTTTATGCAAGGAGCGATCGTTAATCAATCACGCGTCCACGGGATCGAATGGCTTCGGTGTCCTCGCGGCCGAAAGAGCGAGAGTGATCGAGGGAGAGGGGCGCGGTGACGATAAATATCCTTTTTGCGGTCGTCCTTATGCGACGTGCCCCCGCTGGACGCTGTCGAGTTTCCGAGTATCGCGCGAGTCGAGAAAAAGCTCTCTCGGTGTTTTCGTTGCAGCTCGGACGCAAGAATTCGGCTTCGCGTGTTGTTTTGTTTCCAGAATCATCCTTATATGCATAGAGAGAGAGAGAGAGAGAGAGAGAGAGAGAATACGCGCGACCGCGAATAAAAACATAATTTTATTATATGCATGTATAATATTGATACATACTCGGAGAATCACGATATTAATATTCAACTATAAACCGGATGAACAAAACCTGAGATAATAACGCTATCAAAACGCGGACAATGTAAATTTTATTTTTGTGTTCATTCAATTTCCATATTCAGTGCATTACAGCGCGGCCGAGCGCGGTCCCTTCTCCGTCTGATTCAACAAATGATTGCATTTTGCGTTCTAGAGCCCCCCCTCCCAGACCTTTTCCAAATTTTGCGTGAATAATCGTTATTTGCCTTTGCCGAATAACGAGCTACATATATCTCATCATCGTTTGCCATTGTAATAATGATACGTCTCTATAATATTTTTCGCGAAATTTCCGCGTATCTTTCCCGCGATGTTGAGCAATCCAATATAATTTACAATTTTTTTTTTTTTTTTTTTTTTCAATCAATCTTTTTTCAATCTCTTTTTTTCACGGAGAGGCAAGAAAAATTCTTCATCGCGTCGTTTCTTTGAGGGAGATGTTCATTATTGGTTACGACTCTCCCCCAATCTCCTCGCGCCCCATCACCCTTGGCAACTCTCTCTCCGCTTTAATGATGGCGTTAATAATGGCACCCAGCGCTTATACACGTGCCAAAGGACGCTCGCGCTATCGGTACGGGAGCAAACTGGTACGCGAACTTAATTACTTACTGTCAAAAGAGCGCTTAAGCCGTGATCAGCCGGATACTTACTCACCTGAAACAAGAAAAAGACGAAGGATTAATAGACTCATTACTACGTGACGAATAAACTTCGTTTGACGAAAGATGATGAGAAAAAACACGAGAGGCTGATTTCTCGAAATAACATTAATGTTTTAATAAAACGTAATAGAATTTTCTTAACTAAAATTTATTATCGCAATTTTGTTACGTGAGTATAAAAAAATTTATGTAAAGAGTGATGGCAAATTTCGCTCATTTTTTTGGATCTCAAATTTTTTGTCATGGCAAATACTATTAGATGAAACATTAATCCCAGTAAAATTTCAAGATGAGCATAGGCACGATTCTGAAGATACAAGAAGATGAAAGTGATGATTTCCAGTCAGAGTGTATTGCATAAGGAAGAACACGTGGCTGAAGTTCATGTAATATTGAGGATATATTCTGTCGAATGGACATCATCTATGATCCATTGGACATATCCAATATATTACATTTTGATTAATAATCAAATTTTAACATTTTGCTAGAATCGGCAATTAGAAACAAAAAGAAGATCGATATATATCGATATGCGATATATATCGATATGTGATATTATGATGTTTGCATAGACAAATCTTATTCCTGCTCAAAACGCCCCTTCATATATCCGGAATCGTGCCTATGCTCATCGTAAAATTTCTCTGGGATTAATGTTCCATCATATAGCAGTATTTGGCATAAAAAAGTTTGAAATTCGAGATCCAAAAAATCGAGGCGAAAAAACAGGTTTTTTTTACCATCACTCTTTAGGTAAAATTTATGTATAAAATATCAATCTCTAGATATAAATTAACAATAAACCTACAATTTATAAATAAATAACTTTTTTCAAAAAGTTACTTATTTATTCATTTATTTTGTTAACAATTGTTATAAACAATCTTCATACGAAAGAGAAGCGACAAGATGCGTATGTTACATTGCGACTAAAAATGAAATTAGACTAAAAGAAATCCGATATATCGATACGTGACTTTTCAAAGTCACACGAGACGGTAGAGGTTAATACCGATGTGACTAAATAATAGACAAAAACAATGTATAAAAGTGAATATTTGTAGAAAATGAGTGTGGAGATTTAAATATTCTCAAGAATCGAGACACGAGAATGTCTGTACATGTATATAATATATATTCACTATAGTATTGAAACAATAGGACTCAGTTATAATTGCGGCACATTCATTTTTTTAAACTTGCAGCACTCGATTCTACTCGCGGCTTTTCCTGCGACTTCTCTTCTCGGCTGTCTATTTGCGACTACTATTTCTCGGCTTATCTGTTTGCCTCGTCGTCCGTTGCACGTACACGAAAACACGCAAAAACTATTACAAACACGCAGCGCCGAACAATAGACCGAACATTCTAGATCCTTCCTAAGTCTGAACGCGCACGAAAAATCTTTTTCCTACGTAATTTATTTTTGTTGCATTCTGACGTTTCACACGCATCTGATTGCTTAATCTCTTCGGAGTATCATTTGCGCTGTCAATTTTCCTGAATTCGCCACGTAAAAAGCAAAACTCCCGTAAAACGCCCCGGATCATCGCGCTAAATGAAACCATCTCTCAGTTTCCGTTCGCGACGCTTTTCCGCGATAATTGCGACACTTAATTTTCTTTCCAACGCGAGGCGAGATCTCGTTGTGTTTTAATTCGAATTAGTCTGGTTGTATAAATGCGCGACAGCACGGCCGTGGCGCTGGCACGATATCCTATCAGCGCGGGCTTAATAGCGTTGATATTAACTAAGCAAACGGCCGAATAGAGTCATATCAGTCCCGGACGCATGTGTGACACACGCGGGTGCGCCGCGGCGCGCATGGTGGTGCGCGCGTTAAAATTAGCATGAACGTGGCGTACAAGGTAACGTATTACGTGTCGGAAGGCGAAACGGTTTGAGCACGGTCTGTGCTTCGTAATTACACAAATATTGTTAGCTGCTCGAAATAAATTAAACCTGTCGAAGGCGCGCGTTCAAAGACGTCGCCTCGCGTCTCGAAAAATTTATTTTTGATATCGCGTGTGTATTTGTCGGTTATTATTATGCAAGCTTGAATAATTTCGCGTTATATTCCAAGTTTTATTTGTAGGTAATTAGTTAGAAGCGAAATATAGCGTCTGAAGAACGCACGGTAACTTAATTAAACCGAAAGGCTTTTGTACAAAGTGTATGTGCAGATAGCTATCGAAAGAGCGCGACAAAATTTCCCTGTAGCATTTGAAATCGTTTCGGGAGAGACGTTTTTCGCGTGTCGTGTCAATAAACCACTAGATCGCTTCTTTGTTCCGTTCAACAGCGTAAAAAGTAAGGACGTTTTATTGGCGATCGGCTACATCGTGGGACATGGAATTCGAGAGGCGAGACGAGAAATGGATCGGAGTTTTTTTTTTTTAACAGACTCAACGGAAAGCAGTTCATTGACTTTCTTTCATTGCACGTCGTTACATGAAAACGATCATGCGCATTTTTTTTTTTTTTTTTTTTGTTTTTGAAATCACGTTGCGTCAATGGCAGAAGCGTAATGTCGGGGATATGATGTAGCTCCGAGTCGATTTTCGATGAAAAATAGTAGATTTTCTTCGCGCGGTTGAAAAATACGAGACATAAATCAAGCGACAGAAAGCAATGGAAGTCAACGAGCAAGAAAATCGTGTGCGCAAAAATTGTGCATACTTTAAAGCGCTCGCTCTGTGTGCATGCGTTTGATTTTCGATTCTTGTCCGATTTGTAAAATACTTACACGTCGTTCCTTAAGCAAGTGTTTCAACAGCATCTTATGTCGAACTTTATTTACGAATCTATTTTATTATAAATTTCACGACATAAAGATGCTTTTGAGTAGAAAAAAAAGTCATTTAACCCTTCAAGTCCAGACGTGAGTCTCCCAGACTCAGTCAAAAATTGCGCATCAACGTTTCTAGAAAAAAACTAGATAGGTTTTCTCAAACGCTATCTTCGAAACCACTAGAGATGTTTTCAATTTGTCTGTTTTTAATCGACGCAAAATCGTTCAAATTTTTGATTCAAAAAAATTAAATTTAAAAAATTATTTATAATTGATTTTCCGCGGAGATATAATCGATCTTAAAGTCGCGTGGATCTCACAAACTCGCTTTGGCCAACTTGTCGTCATTTTTGAGATCTGGTCACGAAAGGTTAACGATCTAAAAATATTATGTCAACAATTTCGCTGGCTCTATGAAAATTCTGACAAAACCATTTGCGACGTTTAAGTAAAATCTCGTCTATAGGTACCTATCTCGCGAGATAAAAATAATCCGCCGTTGTAAAAGTCGCGATTTTATCGTGATTATGGAAATGAGTGTGCTACAATAATAAGAATACGAAGCTCTCTCTTTCTCTCTTTCTCTTTTTCTCTCCAATTCCGAGCGGGACAATTTCACTTTGCGCCTCTCTCAAACGTGAAATCGACGCGAGAAGTTTCAAGCCGGATGGAAGAGTAGAAAAGGACGATTTCGCGCGGCTCGTAAATCGTCGACGGATAATCCTGATGGGACCGCGCTGGCTGCTGGTTGTTGCGCGGCAACCGTAGTCACGTTTCAAAAATCGCAGGAAAAATGAAAGAATAAGCGAGCGCGCAAAGCAAACGGTAAATTTATTCACATTATATCTTGTCCGTATGGCAATTAACGTTTTACTTCTCCTTTTCGTCTTTGGTTTCTAAGAGTTACGACTCATAAATAACACACACACAAGTTGAAATGAAAAAAAATTTTTTAATATTCGCTTGTCAATAATTTTTATCAATTTTTTTCCTCGTCCTTTGTTTTGTGTTCTTTCTTCGATTAAATTGAAGATCCCCTCCGGACACCTTGAAAGACGCGGCGAACGCGAAGCGAAGGAAGGAAAATAATTCAGTAATGGCAAATTTGTGTTTCTTTCTTTCATACTTTTACTCCCAGCTCGCGAGGTCGACAATAACACGCGCGCCGCCGTCGCTTGGAAAAATACCCATTTAAATACTGTCGCCGTCGTTCGTTAAAAAATCCCCCCGTCCCTTTCGCCACGCGTATTCGTCGCGCTGTAATAAGGTATTTTAATTGGTGATTGTTTATTACGTCCGCGCTCTTTGTCGCAACGTGACACCACTCTGCTCCGTCGCGATAAAAGGGCAGGTCGTTGCTGAAGATCGCGGGCGCACCTCGTTTAAATTCGACCACTGTAATGCTCGCGCTATACCATATACAACATCGCGCGCCGAGGAAAGACATCCGCGCGCCGGTTTCATGCGCCGGTGACCGTGGGTTCAACCAGATACTAGCCGGGTTCTGTGTTTCGAGTGCCTCGCGCCCGATTAATTACACGCTGGGCAAGATTTATCGGACCGGAGGAGAGAGAGAGAGAGATAGAGAGAAACACTACGATCGGAACGGTATTCCGACGATCGTTCTTCGGCGTGGTAATTGTCCGATACCGATTACTAATTGCCGCTAGTCACTAGCTTGCTGCCAGATGACCGATTTGTGAGGATCGTTTGGTTGATGAAAATGTCACGGGAAATACTTGCCTTGTATTGCGCGAATATTGATCTTGTTTAACCGGCGACAAAGATACTCCCATTTGCACCAATTTGATCGTACAAGATAAAAACTTCGAATTAATTTTTTTAGCTATCGGATAATTTCTTGAATAATTCCCGTTTGTTCGCGATCGTTAAACAATCTCTAATTAAATTGTATCGTTTCATATGCATTTAATGAGTATATATTTGTAGAGAAATAAAAGTAGAAAAAGAGAGAAAGGAAGAGAGAAACAAAAAAATTGTGCATGTAATAATTTTCTATTTTACGAGAGAATTAATTCTTCTGGAAATTGATCGTTAATACTTTTCGATATATTGTCTCTCTTAATTAATAACGCCATTAACCAAATTAAATAATATGCACGGCCAATATTAAATTTACATACGTCGCGACGCGAAAGGATAAACTTGTCCATCGTCAAACTGTAATGAATGTATCACGCCGCATCGCTTATCGGTTTAATTAATACTCTCTGGAAATAATATGTATAATTACCGATGGAAAATCCTATCCTTCCCTCCCATCCGCGAAATATCACCGGGAAATGACGGCGATTCATTTTCGGTGACGAATTCTGCCCATCCCTCTGTCGCGGTTCTAGTAAATAATGCAGGCTTTGAAAGTAATCCCCGGGAGGGTTGAAACTTTCCAAAATGAAGTTCGAAAGCCACGCCATAGGACTGCGGCTGCTGGGGCGCATATTTGAGTAGCCATTAACGGCTTTGGCTTGGTTGCTTGTCAGCCGATAAAAGTTCTCGTTGTTGCGTCTCTCTTTTCCGCCCGTCCGTCCGTCAATCTCTCAGGTTTCCTTTCGCTCGGAAATATTCTAACGTGTCAAACAACGAGAGTTTTTCTGTTCTCTTTATTACACGTGTACATTATACGCGTTTCCTTATTGCAAGCAAAAACTGGCATAAAAGTCAGCGCGTCGCTGCTACGAAAAAAATGGCGGTAGACAGCTGCGAGTCGTGAATGTCCAAGAAACGTCAACTTCCGAAACAATATATATTATCGCGACCGCCGCGCGCGTGTCCTTTTGATAGTTCTGCAGGAAATCGATTGGATATCAATAATTATGAAATATTGGTTGCCTGTCACACACCAGCCTCTCCCGAACCGCCGTTCCCGTTTCGATCTGTTCTCCAGTGCTTAACCAGAGGGAGAGAGAGAGAGAGAGAGAGAGAAGCACATAAATGCGTTAAATTATAACAAAGAGGAAAAGAGAGATATCGCGGGGCGCGAAATATAATAGAGGACAGGGGGTCGTACGCTGTGCATTACCGATCAGCCAACCCTTAATGGAATATGACAGGTTTTAATACGTGAAACACCACCGCCGCCTCCGTCATCGTATCGCGGCGTATGAATTTTCGTGCTGAATATGCGGTAAACTGGCCAATGCTTTATCGTCGGAGATTTGCAGGACGGGAGAGGGAGGATAAAAAAAAAAAAAACATTCACGTACACACCTCGCATATCGTTACGCGCATCGTAGACGAAAAATAATACTATTATTGCGGCTTCGCGCATCTCTCTCTCTCTCTCTCTCTCTCTCTCGCCGCAATATTAAAATAACAATGGAACCGCGGAGTATAAACTAAGCAGATATTGTCATTATTGTAACGTCATCAATCTCATCTCGGGACGACGACGACGCAAAAAATCCGTAAATGCGCACGGGGGGGTTGCATTTACGTAATGAAATTCATAGACGAGGAAGGGAAAATTTTTTTCGCCGGAGGAAGAGCTTTTTAGTTTGCCGGACGGTCAAAGCGCGATAGTCGTAAATCCGATTGTCATGTACGTGGGGAAAAAAAAAAAACAGACGAAGTTTCTAAAGTGTATTTTTTTTCTTTTTTTGTTTTTCATCGTGTTCGAACTTCGTGGAAACACACACTCCGTATATCATGGTCTTCGGTGGTTGCGCCGGCGACTATTTTGTCACGTGAAAAAGACAGCTTGATCGCGAATTAGATTAAACTTTGCGAGATGATTAAAACTAGAGTTCGGATCCCAATGTGATATCCAGTGGTTAAAATCTGAAATAGCCGCTCTATCATATATACATATATACATACACATATATATATGTATGTATATACATATAAATGTTTGCATCCAAATTTGTATCTCCGAAACCTGGATTTCTCGAAAACGGAACGTAGCACAACTGTGTCCCTGTATCAACTTTGATTATGATGTGGATTAACAACTGCTAGCGATGCCCTCGAGCATTCAGCGCGAAGTTTACTTGAATTACTGTCTCGCGCAATTTCCATGTCGAATCGCAAACGCCTGCGATATGTAACACCTTTTTCGCTCGATCGAATCTCTTCAAAAACCTCATAAATTACAGAAGAGGACTCACGTGTTAGATTTTATTAGTAAAAGTAGGCGGAATATTTTACTGTGTCTTTCAATAGCGCGTTGTTTTATAAAGAAAAAAAAAGTACGTAATAACGTCGACATACTCTCGATATCAAGATTGAAGTACGAACTCGATAAAGCAGAGACTATCGGTCGCCTCGTCATAATCAATCTTCCACTTACAATCGCGAAACTAAATAGGCGGGTAAGATATATCGGTTTCCGATTTTCTGTTTCTCTTCCAATATCGAGAACGTGCGCGCCAGATAAATTGTCTACAGCAAATTTGCGGCCTCTTATCACGCTTGAACATTACATCGGATTCTAATAACTTAACTGTCGTACCGCGAGAAATGTTGTTCACTTTTTTCCGCAAAAATTGCCGCAGTAATACAGCGTTGTACACTGATCTATCACGTGTACAATTGAATATTCTTTCTAAAACGTTGACTACGAGTTAACTCGTGGTCTGAAGCTCACTATGAGTTATCTTGACAATGTTCTGCTTGTCGTCTTCTAAGATTCTTTTTGTAATACATGCAACGCAAAGGATCATGT
>QVOB01027138.1:0-20421 GCA_014839585.1 Pseudomyrmex concolor | reverse complement strand
ACACGATTTGTACAAAACTTTGATGAAATAGTCATGTGACATATTGCATAATACATATACCGTATTATATATGTACACTTGATATTATAGTATAAATAATATATAATATAACAATTTCCTGATGCACTTATGTTACAGCCTGCAACAAAACGTATTTTGGCGACGTGGGGAAAACATATGATTTGGAACTGCATCGACCGAAGGAGGATAAGGTGCCTTACATTTGCAAGCTGACCTTCAACGCGCCGGGTGACGATTTCGGTGATATTGTGCAGGTGAAGATTTTGACAATCGTGTCATTATTTATATTTATTCTGACCAAAAAAAAAAAAAAAAGGAAATGTGAGGTAATTCGTTCGCGCGCAAACTACAAGAAAAATGCGCTTCAGGAATTTGAAGTGAATTACGTTTCGTTGAATCCGATTTTAATTAAAGCACTAACGAACGCGGAAGAGTTCGATGAAGAAACGCGAGAGACAGAATAGCAATAGGTAGGATAAAAAATGCAGCAAATTAAATTTAAGTTTTTATCGAATCGTTCGTTAAAAAAAGCCACAACAAATTTATTATTTTTCTTGTGAAAAAGTGGAGAACGGTCGCGAATACCTCGGCGAAACGCGTTTAATACAATAAATTTCGTATTACATTGCACAGCCACTCGAAATGCACACGTGGAACGAAAGAAACGTTTGCCGTTCCAGAAAACATCTGCATGCTCATTTCTCGCGCAGCAACCGCGGGAAATTTATTTTCTGTCCGCGAAAGAACGGAATTAACGACGGAATTTTTAATAAACGCCGCGCATTTTCCAACGATTGTGTGAAACTGAAAAACTCACTGGGCCGTTGAATTTCCGAGAGCGTGAAAACTTTCTGGAGTGTGCACCGAAAGAGCCGCCGTCAAATTGTTTACATGACAGTGTCTACCGACTTTCTCATATCCGTAAGGTCACAAGAATCTCCTTTGTTTATACCGGAGGCATGCGTGCGATCGTGGTCTCAAAGAGACCGCACACACAAAACTGTGTCAAAAAGTAATATAAAATAAGACGCTGCGTGGAGTTGTGGATATAATATGTTCAAGTCAACAATTTGCAAACTGCTTAACTTTTTTGATCTAACGATGACAATATATCATCTCTTGGAAGATTAAAAAAATATATAATACTATGATAAAATATTTGTACAAGTACCATTTGACTCTCTCACTCATTGATTACGAAATTATTTTAAAAGTATAGAAAGTGTTACATTATTACAAGCACGTTCTAATCGCGTATATCACGTTACTCGTATGACTCACGGGTATCTACAAGCTGCTTTCTATCATCGCCAGAGCGAGTCTGTCGATATTTTAATCGCGCGGCACGAACGGGCGAACGAGCGCGACTGCTCTTTCAGATGAAAAACCGTGCAAACTATCAATTTTTGACGGTTTGATCAATGGTCGATGACGCCGATGCGAATTTATTTGCTCGGCGCCGTGTAAAAAAGGAAACCTACCACAATGAAATCATTCGACCGTCAATGTCACGGTGAAATTTTATAAAATATGAATAGTAATGAAAATATGAATGTGGACAATTATTTGGAAAAATAAAATCCATAAATATTTAACATCAGATAAAAAATGTGCAGAAATATAAGTGTCGCTTTTAAAGTTGTCGTATTGTATCTTACGATACGAACGATACGAACGATACGAACGATACGAACTCAATTATAATTAACTTAACTTGGAATATTTTAAAAATAATGTTATTAAATTATTTATTTTTGAGAAAAAAATTTCAATCTTACTTAAATATAGGTATGTTCTAAAAGAAAATGGTACTTGATGATTTATTTGTTATTACTCACGATAAGTTTCTCTGATTGCAGCTGACCTTCGACAGCTTTACTTTAGGCAAATTTGTGTCGTTTACCGCGGAAGGATGTCCCGATGGATCCTTGCAGATCTCGGAAGCGCAGCGTCCCGACGTCGGCGGGCTCTGGTGCGGCACGTCCTGGGGACCCGCGATTTATTACAGCGAAACGCCCAGCGTCTCGATTATCCTCAAGCTGCTCAGGCTCAGCAAAGATCAGACAGGATTCAACTTCGACTTTAGAATGGCGTACAAGATGATCAGAAAGTCCGACGCGGTGGTGCGCTACGGAAATCCCTTCGTCGGTAGGTGATCAGCTTCCGGTTACAGATTTCGAGCACGTTCCTCAAGAATTTGGTTCGCAACACGTTCGACATTTGTCCCGCGTCGTCTTGTCTTTTATTTTCGTACGCTCGTTTCGAATTCCCTCGAAACAAGTTTCGAAAACCTTTTTGCTGGTTGAACATTGTTTGCACTAAAATCTAATTTAACTTCTGCTTCTCCGCTGTTGTGATTTTATTATTGTCACTGTTATAAAGTGTCTTGCTGTAACAATAAATATTTGACGTGCGAGTCGTACAAACGTGCTTTGGTACTAATTCGCGCGATTGGCGGACCATTCTGGAGAGGCGGCATTGAAAGTGCGCGCGAAGAATCTTTTAATATATTTTTTTTCACCGTTTTCGATTATTAAAATTCCAATATCGTCACGTGGTTAGGAATAACGCAGTTCGTTGGCACACCGGCGTCGACCGAGCGCACATCTATCGAGTATGCGAACACGTCGATGGCGATGCCCGTGCAAATGGTCGAGCAACATGCGCCACTGCCGCCTACGAAGCCGAGCACGGAACAGTTCTTAGGGGACCTAATATCCGGGACTTATTGCTCCCGTATATTCACCGACTGTGACCGGAAAAAATGCAGATTGCAGTCGCCTAACTTCCCCGGTCTCTATCCCCGCAATCTCACCTGCTACTACGCGGTAAGACTCGCGCAAATCGTCACAGACAAAAAATTTTTTTTTGTGTACAAACACTATTTCTTTACTGAGATTTCTGTAAACAATAAATATCATTGCAAAATGTTTTTAAATAATGCCATGAGGAATTTGCTATTTTTGAGTTTTATAGGAATTTTTACGTTTTCTCTGCTAAATTCGAGCATTTGTCTCTGCAATATAAGACGAAAAATGGATTTCTGAGAGATTCCCTCTAAACTGGTCATTAGGGAAATGCTTCCGTGACGTAGAAGATATATCGTTAAGCCAATGTATTATCGAATTAATTCGCTCGTCGCCGAGCAGATGCGCGGCAGTGATGTACGATCAACATAGTCAGACACGGAATCCTCTCTCCCCGAGCCTGGACACGACTCATATTTCTGTTTCAAGCAGATGCACCTGCGACGGAAGTTGTAAAAATGGGCTCGCTTCTCCTCTCTCACGCGTGGTTGACAAATTTCTGTATAATTCCCATCCCCTTTCCGTTGGCCATTATTTCCTTTTAGCATCTCGCGCAGTGCCGTGTGAGGAGTCGGCACTGCGTCTCCTCATCACGTAAATCAACACGAGCGACGAGGTTCTGGCCTCGGTGCAATTTTTTGTTTGCACAGAAAGCTCAGAATTGGTCAACAGCCAAGCACAGCCGAAGCTTTTTATGTCATTTCGGTGATATTTTGTGAAGAGATTGAAGAGACAAGTTTTGCATTGTGATTTCAATTAAAAAAGAAAAAAGACGAAACGGAATCTATTACTTTGTGAGTTTTTCTTTCTTTGTTAACGTCTAAATTTATTTCTCTTTTTCTTTTTGTTCCTGTTTTCTGATTGAGCTCTTATTAGAAAGTCAAGTTTTTTTTTTTTTTTTGCTTGAAATCAATAGTTGATCGTGAAAAGCTACATAGTATATATATATAGACAACGAGAAGTAACAATAATGTTGGTATTCTATGAGCATATGTTATCGCAAATCGATGCCGCGAAGCTAATCAGCTGCACGATACTCAGTCATCCCCGAGACGATAGGCGAAATACGCGAAGGTAATAGAATTTACGGCCTCCCGTATCGATGCTGGAAGCGACCATTTGTTCTCTTCGTGTGCAACTAGACAGACACTCGTGGGACTTCCACTAGATAGACCTCGATTACGAGCGGAGCTCGCAATTTCTGTCGGCGTATTTCTACCGACGGTCCATCTTATTCCGAAAACTCCGATACAACCATTCTGATCTTTATCTCGCACTTACACTCGACGTCGTAAAACTACCTCGACGATCCGGATGAAAGTCGATTCGCAAACTGTCTCTTTCCGATTTTATTAGTCACGAAAAATCGATCAATCCACGAGGGATATAAAAGACATGTGAAAACGCATTTTATTTTTACGCTGCATGCATAAATCTGAGTTTGTTTGATTATCACACAAATGCAATTTCTCTAAACTCTTTTAATATTTTTTAAAATAAATAAACGTACATAAAACTAAATTTTTCTTTTTTTCTAGTATATGTTGATTTCACTTACAACTTCACGTTTTAATTCAGAAAAGAATTCAAAAAAGAATCTTGAAACTTTTTCATAATCTTTGAGCGAAATTGCAAAATAAAATTTATGCTGCATATGCGCGACACAGGAGTACGCACTTAGGAGTTAAGATAAGAAATTGTATGCGAGGAATATTACATTTTGATTAGGTGACAACAAACAGACGTGACTCACGCGTGTGTACGATGTAGGTGAGACAGCACGAGGTGCCGCCGGGTAAGCACGCTTTAATACACGTGAAACAGCCACGGGGCCAATTGGTAGCTGTAAGGGCGCGACCAGCTACTCAAGCCGAGCCGCCACCCCGGGAACTGCGTCTCTGGCAAGATTGCGACGTCGTTCAGGTACGTAAAGCTACCGCGAAAATTGGATTAGTCGTTATAAATTCGAGACAGAGACGGAGAAAGAGAGAGACAGAACCTTGCTCGTCGACGACGTGACTCGTCTACCAAACAGCCGCGCGCTGTCTTTGCATAGTGATCTTCTAGCGAGGAGGAATAAACTACAAAAAAAAAGAGAAAAGAAACGCTGTACTTTTTATCGCAAAAACGTCGTAATCGCAGAAATATTTCTATTGTTAGAACTCATAAAACTTGTAAATTGATAGAGTGAGAAATAAAAAAAAAAACGCAGAAAAAATACAAAGGGGAAATCAAATAAACGCACAAGTTCAAACCCTCGCGAATAACGCTACAAGGTTTCCCTCCCGTCTCGTTCGAGGCAATTTGCTAATACTCTTTTCAAGTTACGGAGTTTCTTTTGATTAATGATATTAATACACGCTAGAAAAAAAATTCTGAAGTACTTTAACTATTTTATTTATGCGTCGATCTTTAACGAATTAAACATCGAAAACACAATCGACATAATTTTTTTTAATATCTTATTTTCGAACTGTCAATTGTTTGCAAAATAGAGAAATTTGTCTTTATAGGATTACGTAACCGTGTATGACGGATACACCACCAGGGAGCCTGTGATCCTAAAATTCTGTGGCGGCGGGGAGCCGGTACCGGAGACCATCAGCAGCGGGCCGGAGATCCTCGTGGAGTTTACTACCTCTCCTTATGGCACTTTCTTACATCCGACGCCACCTCATTCCCATTCCTTACATGGATTTCAATTAGAAGTGCAAGTACGTGAGAGCTCTCTCCCCATAAACTGCATAATAGCCACTTTAATTAATGTCTAACTTATCCGCCGCTTCTTAATCACCCATGAAATTAAACACTTCAGATACGTAACACACTTTGTGAAAACAGTTTGGTAACGGTTCTGGCAACAGATGCAATCTGTTCTGCATCGTAAAATTATTCTTTCACACACTCTATTTGATTAATTATCATACAACACATATACGTACATGATAAAATTGAAAAAAAAAAAACACTACATAGAAAGGAGGAATGAAATAAATGTAATTAATTTTCTCTATAGCAAAGTGTGAACTTCCCGAATAAATTATCGCTCTTTTTCCGTATCACCGAAAATCAAGAGTCGTTTGAGGAACTCATTCCACCTCGTTGTGATTGCGCATAAAATTTAACGAACCCTACACGGGGTAAAATCAACGATATCACCGACGTATTATCCCGTAAAATTTTCTAACGACACGCGGCGAATATATACATTCGCATCAGATAGGACCGCAAACACGCGATCCCTCGGCAATCCGCTCTCGGACACCCCGCGGAGCGGAGGTTAAATCGGCAACGCGAAGCCCGGCACCGCCGAGACTGCACGCGACATGAAACACGCGTCGGCTTCCAGGTCACGTTCGTGGACGCCGAATCGCCGACCTACACCAAGAATAAACGCTGCGAATTCTGGTTGAGGGGCACCGGCGGCGGCGTCCTGGCGTCGCCACGTCATTCACTGCCCAGGAACAGCACGTGTTTGTACCATCTTCGTGGCGCGGGACCGGCTTTGCCGAGCCCGACGCCGCCGCGTCCATTGCCAAAATTTCCGGAGAAGAGACCGGGCACAATTTGGCGTAGGCCGATTCCGCGGCAGCCGCAGCCGCAGTTCCGTGTTTGGCTGTCCATCCTCAAATTTCACGTGGGTACCAGTCTGACCAGCACGGACGAGGACTGCTTGACGACGTTGATGATCTGGGACGGCGAGATGATGCCACTGTCGGAGTGCAACGACGTCGCCTGGTGGGTGCTGCAGAACAAATTCCATTTTTGAAAGAACTTGCGAGATTTGTGTTGTAGAACTTCTTGCGAGGACCGATTCTCTTCTCTATTACAAGATAATAATTTATATCTTGCTTTCTCTTTTTTAAACAATTCACTTGAATGTTCGATTTGTGATAACACACGTCGCTGTTTTTACTATTTATTCTATTTATTTCTATGTCTCTTGGCGACGAGTTTCTTCGTTGTGACGTTTACAAGAGAAATTAGAGAACATTTGTTTCAGTGAGAAGGAACGTCAACGTTACGCTGAGAGAATGGGCGATTCGAGTCAATCTGTCGCGCGTCCCGCGAGCAATACCACGCTGCTGGCGAAATACTGCAAGGACAAAGTGCCGAGGACTTGCGATCACGCTATCTTGCAGAACACAAGTCGCCCGTGTTCCCTGGGAGAAAGCTTCGTCTCGTCCGGCAGCAGTTTAACTATCGAAATGCGCATGGTCGAATCGACGGCTCTCAGGCAAGTGTCAATTGCTAAATCGGTTTGTTATCGCGCCGGTGTATGGAGAACAAAACATTTACATATACCATTCGTATTTTTTATTACACACTTGAAGATATTTGAAGATATTTGTTAACAAAAAACTAATCAATTGTTTAATAATTTCCGCAAAAGAAAACCGATCGATAGTTGGTTCGAAAAGAAAATAGAATTGCCGCGAAAAATTTCAAAGGTGAGATAGTAGAAGAGCGCATATTTGAAATTTGCACCGACCGGTAGTAAAACGTTTGAAAAATGGCACGCCAACACTCTCGTTGTAATCTCATGTTCCATCCGATTCGCTTACATCGAACTGCCGAAGCGTTACAAGCGAAGTGCGCGTTTTATGGCAATACGAAGCGCAATATCTGCCGTATGTTTCATTCGTGTTTCGCCACCGCGTGCAGCGTGCTGTGTCGCTCTCTTCTCTCTCATTCTTTTTCTCTCTTTCTCTCTCTTCTCTGCACAACCTTACAATATATATTCATGAGAGATGACTTTCCCATCGTTCCCCACGCGCGAAGAGGAAAGATGGCAAAATTCAGAGGAATGTCGGGAGACGCCACGTTCTATTTTGCTTAATTTTATATGCTCTTCTTCATCCCGCGAAAGAAGTATTACGCTTACTTTTCGATTCGTAATACTCCGTGCGAATGTTGAAATTATTTAAACGAATCTGTGCGCGTTGTGCATGAAGACCCGCGGGCTATACCTCTCTCTGCGCATCAAGAGCCTTCTACTTGGGAAAATAATTTACAAAGCGGAACACAGAAAAAAGGTCGCCGCTATATAATCTCAAAGCTCGCTGACAGAAAATGTTAAAGATAAAAATGAACTGCGACGCGCATGTAACAGTTCTCTTCCATCGAATGTTAATTAAATCGCAATTTTATCAGTCTTTGTAACGTGTTAATTCGTTTAATCAAAGAGAGACAGAAAGAGAAAGAGAGAGAGAGAGAGAGAGCATTTGCTTTGCCTCCGTTATTTTTCATTTGTTCGCGCACGATAATCCCGACGATCCTTCAAAGCGCACGCGATTCCAATCGGCGTTTGCCGATGAATAATTGAGAGAGTCGGTTTTTCCACGACGGCGTTCATGTTGGAGGTTGATACACTCCGATTCACATTTCGCACGCGGTACATCCGTTTATCAGTTCACGTACGACGTATCTATCGTCGTCCTATCCTCTCTCTCTCTCTCTCTCTCTCTCTCTCTCTCTCTCTCTCTCTTTCCTCTCTTATTTTCTAGCAGGTGTCTATCGGTTTGTGGATGCGATGTGCTCGGGTGTGTGATAGCCAACGGTGAGTGACGTGCAATGCGGATGCATCGCACGGTCTAGTTAATCCTTTCCGCACGAGGTAAAACCTACCGGCGCGACGCTTTATATAATAATAAGCTCAGACCCGGTTTAATAACATCCCTACAACCGATGGTGGCAACGTCTCACTTCAAGGCCCGACCGTCTTTCGCAATCCATCGGGGTTCGTCGATCTTTATCAGTGCATTGAACCTCGTTATGCCGATACGTAACAATCGCATGCACGCGATTGTTGTTACCGCATCCCATTCCGCAACGTGAACGCAATGTGTATCAGAGATTTTGTTACGTTATTTCGAGGAGACTGAACAGACGTCACGTTGTTACACAGAAGGAATTTTTACAATCTTGTGATGTTTATTTCCGTCGATTTCTTCTCTTGAATACGTATGTGTATCTGTTCGTTATCAAATGAACGGCTCGACGATAATCTCGTTTCAGACCTGTCAATTTTCGTGCTTTGTACGAATTCGTCGATCTGCACCAGGACGGCGATCCATACGGCACCGGGCCGTGTTCGCGGATTTTCTACAGTCGGAACCGAGACAACTATCCGGATCGTAAATTCCAGGGACCGCGCGACATATTTCTGTACGGTCGTGGAGGATCGAAAAACATAAGGTAAGATCGCGTTGAATCGTTTAGATAGTAAAAAATCGAATATTCATACAACTCACATCTTAAACTCTATTCGCTACAACAACAATACGGATTGCGACGTAAATTCGTGAAATTAATGATGAAATTTTGAAGCATAATCGCGCGCAATAAATTCGTCGAGATACGAATATCGTTTGGCCCATCGTAATTGATCGTTTGCTAATAGACTTACAACGACAGTTTGTCATTATATGACGTTCTATCGTCGACGTTGGCACCGTATCGATTCGCGAATACTGTCGTGAAAGCTAATGTAACGACGTAACGTTGCGATAATAGTGTCGTTAACTCGTTACCATTCGTCAATTCGCGGCGGGCCGTTATTAACGGGCCATTGTCGCTTAGGCTGCCTCGTCGTAAAATATACCGTTTTTTTTTCCCCTATCTTTTTTTTGCGATCAAATGATTGGCGGATGACATATTGTGAGAATCAGATAAAATCAGAAACGCGACACGCTAAATGACGATTAAAACTCGCAGGTGCCGCTTATTGTTCATTAAATCATTCAAGACATTTGTGTGTGCTAAAATTGTACCTTTTTTTTGTATCAATTCTCGTTCATCAAATAAATCACCTAATTACATGCAGTATTTTTCAGCGTAAAAAGCTCATTAAGACCGACTTGTTTTTCGAGAATCGCAGAAATGATCTTTTTGCGAAATCTTCACCGCTCTCGTTCTCGATTCTCTCACAATTCGTAACAAGACACACGGAGTTGGCATTTATGTCCGCATGTGTGTAAAACGAATACATACATCCCGTTTTTCCGACGACGAACGTATGATTTTCCATCGCGCGCGCGTCATTCTTTTATTACTGTCTGCTGAATCGAAACTTCCATCACGTCGATAAAAAATCAGTTAGACCGCGACTTTGTGACAATCGTAAAATGGGCTTTATGTCGTTAAACCGAGATCTTTCTACAAATCAGAATTTTGTCCATAAGATTTGAAAGAGTAACGGTTTTTCTATACATGAAACATACGCGCATTTTGTATATTTCCGAGACAGAACACGTATATTTATTAACACATGTATATTTTAGAGACCGCGGTTTAAATTATTTTAAGTAAACGTACATATTACTTGATTAATGATATCATACACATCTATCGCAAAAGGGCCAATTCTATACGATTCAGAAAAATCTGGCAATTGTTATTTGGCCAAGATATTAATTTCCCATTAAGTGTGAGATGAAAGGCAGGAACTTCTTTTCCCGACGAGATAATTGGTATCCGAAAAGAGATCACGGAACTTGATAATCGTGGCGGCGTGTTGTCACGCGATCTATAGATCCTATACCCTAGAATCACTTTAGCCGCTTTCCGATTAACGAGCGTTCAGCGCGCTCGATGCTCCTCGTAATCTTCCTGCAGTATCGATCACTGAAACCGGCTTCTTTGCCTGGTCGGCGAGGCGTGTAGATTCAATTAAGTGCTGAAAGTGCAGGCCAGAACGGGTTTTGCAGCTGCGTGTACCGCTTCGAAGGAGAACACGACGAGGTGGTGAAGCTGAGGTTCAACAAGCTCCTCAATGGGAATCGCACCTGCCGCAGCGTTAGCAGCACCGACTTCAATAGGCTGCTCTGCGTCGGCTCCGAGAACTTCTCGGTTAAGGTGCGTAATTGAAACTTTCGGTAATTGCGATTAGTTTCGTACGGAGTGCTCGGTGCACGACCTTCGGCGTGAAAATTAAATTTTGCAATCGATAGGTCACGCCGAGAATCACGGAGAGTTTTGCTTATTGTTAAATATTTACACACATGCGTGTGTTGCACGTGTTTTCCATTTTTCCATGTGCGCAAATTTTTATTAGATACAGAAACGAGAAAAACACGCGCGCAAGAGAAAATTATGGTAAATAAAAATCTTTAAACAAGTTTTTTCTTTTTGTTTGCGAATTACAAATCAAATCGGAAGAGCCAAGCTTCGACGTTATACGAGCAATAAACTGAATGCGAATTACAGATGCGAATTACAGATACATGATGGAAGTTACGTAGAATTGGTGGTAACAGGTGGCATTGATCGAGTAATTAACAGCAATGGCTTTACCCGTGCAATAGCGAGTATCAGCAATCTCTGAATCCAAACACGGAAAATCGAAGTAAGATCCGACAAGCTTCCAAGTTTCCAAGTAGTCAATACCGACATGAATCAAACTTAGAACACACGCCGCGATTTGTCTTATTAGTTTGCTGTCTAATAATGTATATACGGAGTCGGTTGAAACGCGACTTCGAGACCGCAATTCAATATCGCGCGCGACTTATTGATCCGCGATTGCAATTTGAAGAGTGTGTCCAAAGTGCGCGCGCAATTCTTATTCTAATCACCGGGAAACGTCGGAAAACGTCCTAACGACCGAATGTTCGCGAATATCCCTTCTTAGTCACGCTTTATCAATTAAAACGCGATAATTTAAACGTATTCGAATGATAAAACCGGAGTCAAGGAGCAATTTCTCCGACGCTTGTTCACAGGTGCTTGATCTACCCTGGCCGAACGCGCCGTCCATCCAACGTGACTGTCTCTGCTCAAATCGATCGCTACCCATCAATATCAAATCCACCTCTAATATTGTCGAGGTGCATTTCACCGTTCTGTCCATGGACGCTTTGGATGATTACAGCAACCTCTTCTTCGAGGGCATCTGGGACTTCGTCAAAACGACACCCTGCATGCAAAAACGCAGAGTCAGGGGACCGTCGGGCGAAATTAAATACACATCACCATCCGAAGACGAGGAGGTAAATATGAGAGAGGAGCTTTAAGATCGCGCTGTAAAAACTGTCTCTTAAAACATTTTTCATCGACCAATGTCGGTTGAAAGAAGATAAATTATGTTCGATGAATGTTTTAATTCTACTGATGTATGAAAAAAAACTTCAACGGTTGTTACTTGATTTCCGACGAATAAATTTGAAAGAGTATTACGTAATAAATTATCAATTTCAATAGATTTATCTTGTTTGAATTAAAATCTTATCTTAAAATAAAATAACAAACGAAATAACGAGGATTTTCGGCAATCGATTGAGTGATTGTTCCGTTGTCTGTAATTTCACATTCACAGCAGAAGAACTGCGAAGATCAGCCGTGGCTGATCGATCCCGGACCGAATCAGTATCTGTATGTAAAACTGCACGGCGTAATCATGTCGAACAGCACCAAGTGCGCGACCAAGAATCGCATCGTCGTGCACACCGGCGGCGCGATTCACGTGTCGGTGTGCCCGAAACCAACTTCCGACTCGCGACATCACGTGGTGGAGGTGTTCAGCGACGGTTGGGCAGTCAGCAGCAACGCGATGATTCTCGCACCGGGACAAGATCCGATTAGGACCATCGCCGTGGAGTTCATCGTGCAAGAACCGGCTTCCTACACGGTTACGTGGCTGGAGCTCACCCGAAGGTTTGTAAATGACAACATCTATTTTTTTCTATCACGCAAATTGCAATCGAAAAAAGATAGAAACAACCGAGTATGCAACTCGTTGTCGTTAATGTTTGAAATTAAGTAATATTACCACGCTAAGCATTACCACACAAAAAAAAAGTCGACGCACGTATTTTCTGATGGTCGACACACACAACAGACAGCCCGTAATTGATAGAGTCTTCACGATCTCCTTCTTAAAGCCCTTTCATTAAACTTTGCCGTAACTTATCCGTAACTTTCGCAATCTCTTGCGCGAAATAATTAATCTCGTAGAAACGAAGATTGCTGCAGTGGATGCGCGAGGTATATCTGCAGTTTTGCTTGGAAGTTGCAGAGATATCTCTCTCTCTCTCTCTCTCTCTCTCTCTTGCTATCTACTTTTACACGTAAACAGCGGAGCTAAAGTATATGCTTACAATGTTCCGCGTCGTTACACGGAATACTCGTGAATTAATAATCTAAAAACTTCGTAAAGAGAAAGGAGATACGCTTGTGAAAGCGAACTTGTCTAAAAATCTTCTTCTAAAATATGAAATTATGAAAATCAAACAAATCAAAGCGATGCAAAATGTCGAAACAAAATAGCAATATCAACGTAGCTTTATCTTTTTCTACTTGTATCAAAATTCAACACAAATTTAAAAAACTTTATATAAACGAAATATGAGATTCGCGTGGAAGTAATGGCGACGCGATTCTATACGATACACATCTTCTCTCTCTCTCTCTGAGCGTCGCGCTCGAATGTCTCCCAGGAAAACACCTTAATTAATATCTGCTCGACGTCACCTGACCTCAATTGAGCGGAAAGGTCGTCGAGCGACGGCGACGAGTGCGTCGTTACGCAGCGAGAACAATATAACTTCTATATCGATCTTCTCTCTGACCCGCAGACCGTCGGTGACGTCAACAGCGGGCCTGCAAATGTCGCGGGACTGCGAGCAGCGTTGCCCGGAGCTGGACGCATGCATAAACGCCTCGCTTTGGTGCGACGGGGTGTCCCATTGTCCCTCCGGCTACGACGAGGCGCTCACGCATTGCTCGATGCTGCTGCAATTGCCGCCGTTGCAACTGGGTCTGGGTCTGCTCGTCATCATCACCGTCCTCGGCGTGATCGTCTTCATTATCTGGCGGGTGTGCCGACGGCGCGGTCGCCGCTCGATATCCCAGCACCGCTTGAAGAGCATCTCCTCCGAGACGGCGATAATCGACGGCAAGGAAGTGATATGCTGACACAGCGACAGTTCTGTGCGTTACGTCGAGGTCGACCGTGTCACCACTGTGTGACGATCGCCGTCGTCCACGTCGTCGTCGACCCTCCATAGATCGGCGGTCAGACTCTGCCGCCCGTTGGTGCTTCTATCCTGAAGCAAACCGGGCTTGTCGTCACCGCCGCTGGGGGATCCGCGGAACTGCCTCCGCGTAACGCGCAGAACTGTGTTGTGTACAGGGAGACGTTAGGTGGAAAAAATAGGGGATTTTTCACCCGCGATATCGGAAAACGCGTTCGATGCTCGATGACTCGGGCAAGTGAAAAAAACGCCCTTTTTTTGCCAAACGAACGCTTTCGTTCCCGTTATCGGTTGTTCCGGTCGAAAAAGAGAAAAAAAGAGAGGGAGAGAGAGAGAAAAAAAGAGAGAGAGAAATGAGTTCTCGATTTAGAATCGAAGTAACGACAAGTGAGTTGGAAGAGCTGGGCGTTCTCTGATTACAGGGGGATGTGTCGAGAATTGTACAGCAGCGACCGAAGAGAGGATTCTTAGGATTAGAAGTTCGATGATGTCTCTATATATCGAGTGTAACGTCGAAACGCGGTGGCGTGTAGTAGAACGTGTAACGGCCGGATTAACTCAGCGATGTAATGCACGGTATATGTTTACTGTGAATTTTCATTGATTGGATTAATGCGTTGCTACAACATTATTACCATCCATCACGTGGTATATACGTGCGGATTCTATTTCGTACTTTCCACGACACGTACTGCCAAAAATGCAATTTTCTCATTTGAGACTGAAATTATTATTTCAATTTGAAATTATTTGACTAGTTTTTAAGCATAATATAGATTTAACTAATTATCTAAAAAGTTCTATCTCTTAATGTCCAATTTCTCAAGCGAAACGCGCAAGAGTTTTAGACGTGACGCGTACAGCAGTCACGTGACCGAGTTCCTGTCGCGATCTCGATCTCTACCCGCAGACATCGAAGTAATCACTGCCGCGATTAGCTGTTACGTTCCCGAGGTTTTGATACTTGCGTTATCTTCTTCGCGCGCTCGAGAATCTTTACTTGTCGTTACACCCGCGTGACAACCCGCGTGCAAAAGTTTAAAAAAAAAAAAAAAAAAAAAAAAAAAAAAAAAAAAAAAACAAAACAAACAAACAAACAGAAAAAGAGGGAAGGAAAATGAACCGCGCGCAACGTAGAATTCAGACCGCAGAATTCCAAGTGCGAATCACTTTGCAATGAGGACAATAAATAAAAAAAAAAAAAAAAAAATTCCTAGTAGTACGTTTTGCTATTACGGTATAGAACGGGCTTAGTGACGATCGAACGACGCCGCGCCTTTGATCGAGAGCCGCGCGATTATGAACGCGATTATGAACGCATATAAACGCTAAATACCACGAGAGATTACATAAAGTGGCGTAACCCCGCGATTGAGCGCCGTAATAAGTAAAACGTTGGCGTCTGGCGAGTTTAGCAGATCGATAATACGTTGTTAGCGGATTAGTAAGTTATTGCTGGCCAGTTTCACCGATGTCGGTTGACCTTTACCGCATTTTAACGGTTTCGACGGTCGCTAAGTGTAGCAAATGTAGTTAAATTAAAGCGCCGCGTCGAATCGAGAGACAAAACGTTGGGGGAGAGAGATGAAACGCCGGCTCTCTGCAATCGCGTTACACTTCATTTACCTGCTGTATCAATTTAACAGAACTATTTTTTAAACGGTCACATACTTTATCCGATCAACAGATATATATACATATATATATACATACAATATATACATATATATGCGAAGTGTTTATATTTGATATATCATGAGAAAAATGTATAGCTGAATTTTCGTATAGCTGCCGAGATATGTAATAACGTTCATTTTTGCTCAAGGCGCCACGTCGATCCGATTGGCACGTCTTCGACGACACACGAAGAAAAACCACATCCTCGTTCAGAAGTTCCGAGACATCGAGCGTCGCGCGCATCGTGCTAGCACTAATAAACGTTAGTTTCTTCTTGAGAATAAGAGTAGAGACATTAAGCGGATTCTATATGAAACCGGGAGGCGAATCTTCAGGCGAGAGAGAGAGAGAGAAAGAGAGAGATCGTCTGTAAAAAATATAGGTGATTAGAAATGAAACGACGCGCACGTGTCGAGTCGCGTGTCGTCTCTCGCAAACGTTATTAGATAATTACGAGACGTCGATCGAGGAAAGAAAATACTAGAATATTTGATGCAATGTGTGTGGCGTGTTACTTTGTGTTGCGGCCGTGGTGACGCGAGAAACTTCGGAAAATCTCCGCCTATCGTTTACTGCCAAAAATAGTTGATTATACGTCGCCGACAGCAAAATAATTTTAAATATGCATTACTTACGGTTGCATGTATTATTAATAGAATCTGATCGGTTATTCATAGACCGTTTTCACATCGGCGATTATTATTTCATAAGAATCGTATGCCGTCGTAAATATACGGTCAGTTGCGAAGATCTCTTGTTCGTGTATCATGGCCGCAGACCTCTTTCGGACGTCTGCATTGTGCTTAAGTTGCACTTCGAGCTAGTTTAAGAAGAGAATAACTAAGTCTCACGTTTTTAATCGGCCGGACGAGCGAAAGGACATTGTGGAAAATTCTATACACACACATACACAAGAACAAAATATTTCGCGATAAGAGCTTACGGAAGTGCGGTCTCGGCCGACGACGGAGAAAAATTTTCAGTTAGAGATATATTGACCAAGTTTCAAGCGGTATAGCGCGCGCCGACTTCAGGCGACTTAATTACTCACACTTTAGCGATCTCAGAAGAGAAGCGAAATATAATATGTAGACTCTTCAGTAGCCTGAAATTATGTGATAATATATGATGCTGTTTTCCTCGGAGCTGTGCTCCGACATTATTGTTACGCCGGACGAACGGCGTCTATCAATGCGCAGACACATTCGAAAAGCTACTTAATTTCCTCCGTCTCGTTGTACTTCCGTCGAAATCGATGAGGACATCAGAGCGGAGATTCAGCAAGACGGAGTAAAATATATGACCAAATATATATATATATATACCAAATATATATATATATACCAAATATATATATATATATATATATATGGACCATATATATATATATATGGACCATATATATATATATATGGACAAATATATATATATATATGGACCAAATATATATATATATATATAGTTCACTCGGTCTCAAGCACATCGACGTCACACGCCGCGGCTTGTTCATATTTGTACATAATCGATTATTTATCTATTTGTATCGATTAACGATGTGTACTTCCGCTCGCACACTCAATCCGAGAGAGCGTACAATTCTCGTTTCAATTATATTAAACTCGCGCACTTCTGTGTATAGAGCACTCCTGATAATTTCACAAGCGTTGTTTAACGGTCAATTTTAATGAGCAAATTCGACGAAGCGACGAGTAGACTTCCTCCATCTCCGTTAATTAGCGAAGATGTAATTATGATATTATATCATTACAATTATATTGCTGAGAAAATGGTAAATGCAATAGTCGCGCGCGCGCGAGAGAAGAAGACATTAAATAATTCTGAATCCCAAGGTGCGACACATCGAGGTCGCACAGCGCGTTATCTTTTATATTTTATAACCAAGCCCGTCGTGTTACAATGTCAAGCGATAAAACTTGGGCATTTACAACTTTGTGAGACTTTTAGTACGTCGCGATATGTATGTTATCAGTTTTGATAAAATTTGCACAAGTGACGCACAACAATTTCAAGAGAGCTGCTCTGTTTCTTGTTAATATAGGTATACGAAACAACAACAAAAAAACTCGTCAAATTGACGGAAAATACGAGAGGAACACGCAAAAGCGTTAATGGATTTTTTCTTTCATCGCGCACAATGTCGTTTACAATGATTTTCGTTTCATGTACAGTGCACATCGATATACTGCGAGCAGAAGTTCGCGCACTTTGCTGCTTTACTACTTGATAAGTGTAGACTTTGAAAAAAATCACGATAATGTCGCGTACATTCTCTCGAAATAGGCTGCACCGGAGCAAGTTCCAACGGGAAGTTTAAGAAGAATCAACGAAGAGGAACACAACGTGCTGAAATATCGCATGTCATCAACTAAAATCAGAAGTATAACATTCTCTATATTCTACTTGCGAATGTATCCGCAACAATAATTATGACGCATAAACTGATTGTGAGAAAAGCAAGACGAGGAGAGAGAGAAAAAGAGAGATATGTAAGTGTAATAGGTTTTTTAGTCCTTCGAGAAAAAAAACGTTAAATGAAGACAATCGAGGACAATTGTGTTCCTCAATACGACAAAAAAATTTAACACGAACTCAGTGGAGTGAAATTTAATTTTATTCTCATTTTGTACATCCGTTAAAAAATACTTGTGTGTTAATTCTGCGTACGTCATGTTTTTTTGTGGCAAGATTGAGATTTATTGCGCTTACATTCTAAGTGATAATGTTACGGATTAGTCAGACTACGCGTACTACGCACGTCACGTGAAACACGCAATTAATTGATTACGTCTTGTGTTTAAACAGGAAGACAGCGATGCAAGTTCTTTTTTTATCAAGAAAAGGAGGTCATGCAGTTTTATTATCCATCGTTTTTTATATATTCAGATATTTTTATATCTTGATCCTTTCTCTTCTGTCTTTGTACTATGACGTGACACAAGGTAACAAGGTAACGTTATTAAACTTGTTATTAAAATGCGGTTGCAAAATTGCTTGATCTAAAACAAGACAAGAGAAAAATAACATTTTAAGAAGATTGCAACTGATTTGACGTCGGAAAAAAATATTTTTTCGAACAATTCAAAAATAGTTTTGCTCGTGTCATGATATTTTTATTAAATATTGATATTAATTTCTCTCAAATTTATATTCTTTACTTGGGACCAAAGATATTATTTAATTGATATTCCCTCGGCTTGTGACACACGCACAATGACGTAATCGCTTTGCTTCACGCGAACACGTCTCTCACGCAAAAATATTGAGATTCTATATGACTGAGATATTCTGTGAGCAGAGAACTAAAGACTGATTATTTACATGTATTTTGCTTCCGTCATTAAACAAAAAAAAAACCTCGCACTGCCACTACGAAATCTCATTTACGACTGTAAATCGATCTCATTTATAAATCAATTATTTACGATAACAATTTCGTAAGTAAAACCACTTGTGCTCGCGCCAAAAAAAAACTATTAAGATTGCGTAATTTAAGTACAACTTCGACTAGAAAAGTACATTGTTCGATCTATTTTATACGATCTCTATAAAAACACTGCGAAAACTTTTATAATTTTAAGTCACGGTTGAACCCGCAATGTAACGATATCGGCTTTAAAGCCATGACCCAGATACGGAGTTATTCGCTAGTACGTTCCGGCCCGTCGGGGAGAAATTTTTTTCAAAAATAGATCATCGAAGGTCTTCTTCTAATTACGTTAATCGTTCTTTGACACGAGCAAATTAATCCACAGAGAATGTCAACGGCGCATAAATAAATGCACTTTAATTGCATGATTCATCATTTTCCATTTATGACAGGAACAATTTTAATTTTCCAAAAGAGAGAGAAAGAGAGAGAAAATAAATAATGAAAAAAAAATAATACTAATAATCGTCTCAACGGAACGCAAGCAGTGACCTCCTTTTAAAGAATAATGTGTAACACGCCTGATATCCTTGTAATTGTGTACAATTGCTTCAATTCAAATGACAGAGAAACAAAGAAAAAAGTTTTACTCTACATTTCAATAATATTTCCCTGTCCCTTAACTATTTCAGCTAATTAGTAATATTGCACACAAAAGTCTGCTGACAGCCTAGAAGTTGTGGAAAAACTTGAAAAAAAAAATATCATTAAACCGCGGCCGATTATGCGTATGTCTCGTGTAAGTACACATATTCGATAACAACGAGACTGTGAGAAATGTGTCATCGTGCGCACACACAGCGCATACTGTCTTCGAAAATGGTTATCCAATGACAGTAAAAGTTTACTGGAGGATGCACCACCTGATAATGCACGTCGTATATTGTGCGAATACGACCGCGACGTTATCGCTGTGTCGGGAGTGAAATCGCGACTTCGGCATTCGCGCATCGCCATTTATTACCCGTAGCGCGAAATGAGCGGTAAAGTTTTATTATCGCGCGCGTCTGTGAAAATTTAAGAGATATAACGATCGCATGATCAACAATCGAAGGCGCGCACGAGTCAAGACGCTTCAAACTTTTATACTAAAACAAATTACGGCTTTATTCGCTGATTATTATTGGCGCGCGAACTTGTTTGACAACGCGGTTTTGTTGATCCGCAATTGATCAATAATTCGACGTGTGAAATTCACGTGGTAAAACCCGTTACAATATCGTTGAACTCTCGAGTAGTTAATTTCGCGATTGACCTAAACGTCAGATTTTAAGACCGAGAGAAGAGATGAATTCGAGCGATCTAGAATGAGAAATTTAAAGGCAGATCGCACAGAGGCTGCATAATTACTTATCGAAAGTTGGCGCGCGCGCGAGAGATTCGACGTTTAATCCCTAACTCTTTCTCTAAGGCGGAGATAAAACTTTGATCTAAATTTAAGGATTAAATGAGATTTTAATGTAGAACGAAGTTATAAGCGTTTAAAACGAATACT
>QVOB01027137.1:0-15226 GCA_014839585.1 Pseudomyrmex concolor | reverse complement strand
TTCTTTGTTTCGATCATCTTGTCTCTTCTTTCCTTTGATCGTTTTTCTTTCTTTTCCTTTCTCTCTTAGTGCCACATAAGCGCTTGATATTGCATCTTGTCGACACCTTCAAATGGCCCTTGAGCGACGTAACGATTTAAGACTTCGACGCACATTTAGTTGAATGTTTCATTCGCCGCATCTAATGTACTGCCGGCTCCGAGTAAAAGGAAATTATCATCGCGCTACGCGAAAGTGCGCATCTTATAAACACAGGAAATGAGCGTTCTTAAAATAGCATTTCAATTTACAAATAATAATACAATCAGTACAATTTAAGAAAACCTGAGACCTGTTTCTTATAAACCTTCGGCGTTCGGTGCATTACGAAGCATGCTCGACCGCATTAATTCGAGCTAATCAATTTGGGCCTAATTGGGGATTACGACAAAGCGCTCACGAGTTCTTGGGTCCCGCCTTCTCGTCCCTTTTTCGTTCGTCGGAACGCGGGCGACCGCGGCGCTAATAGATTAATTTATTACACACAGCCCTCAAAGACACCGCTCAACATCGTAGCACGGCGACATATTAGTAACGTGTCATGGCTATCGTTAAACAGAGTCGACGGAGTATTGCGAACCTTCTACCGGTGGAATGTTAATTCCATCGCGATGCGCGCACCGGATGCGCTCAGGAATGCCCGATGTGGGTGAGATAGGATACTTGTTTCTGATTGTACTTTTTCCACACAAGACTTAAAACGTAAATTATACAAATCGTCGTTATTCTAAAATGTAAATATGAAAGCGTAGTTATTTTTCAATATAGTCGGCTTGACATATTTAATACACTATGACCAACAGGGCTATTTTTTCAGATTTTTTAAAAAAACTAAATTGCACGAAGCCGTATCTGACAAAGCTTAACTTGTAAAGTTTGGTCATTGCAACAGCTGATAAAATTGTATCGCAGACGCGAAAACTATTTGTTGCAGGCTCGTGAAGAAATCTTCCGCGAAAGCTTGATTTATACGTGGCGCACTCTCTCTGTCATTCCGATATGTTCCTGGGGAAGAAGCTCGCGTGAAATCGCAAAAGACCCTTAACTCTCAACACCATAAATTCAGGCCGCGCAGCGTCATTAGCGCCGAATAACGAGGCCGATGTTATAGTTGCTCCAGCTGGAGTCCCTATCACGGTTCCATGTCCGAAATAACGACGCCCGTCACCGATGCAACCACGAAGTCGAGAGATGTGCGTCACATATTCTCAGACATCCCAAAATAATTTCTTAACTTTGCGATTTATTTACACAGAAATTCCTGTTTTTATTTCTGTTTACCGTTGTGTTTTTTTTTTGCAATCACAATTATTCAGTGCAATTTGTAAGATTTATATATATGTAAATCTTACAATAGGATAAAAATATTTCAAAATAATCATTGGAGAATTTCTACAATCAGAAACAAAGAGATCGGGATTTTAGTGAGATAGTGACTTAAAAAGTAATATCCCTCAACGATTTTCTCAATTTTCTAATTTAGTGTAACAATTGGTTTTCTTGGAAATATTTTTGGAAATTGCTCTGCTTGAATATTGTAATAAAACGAGTGAGTCATCTACGAGGAAGCGGCGCTTATGATTTCAAGAAATCCATCTTCGCCGTGTTTGGTTTTCGAGGGTATACCTACCGTTTTATGCGCCACATGATGTAAAATCCAGATTACAGCACGTGCTCATATTGCTCTTTTTTTTTCTTTTCTTTGCAACTTCCTTTCTTTTTGGAATGCTATTGCAAATTGAAAGATATAACAGAAATTGAAAATTGTCGATATCCATAAACTGCAAGAAAAAAACAGAAAATATTTTTCTATGAAAAATAAACCATTAAAAATTGTAATAATCGAGACAAAATATAAGTCTTTTGTTTGGTTTGTATGAAAAACTTTTGAGATTGTTTGTCACACGTCTAGATAAACAGGAATAATTTAACGTAGAGATTGCGCATGGCAAAACCGAGCGACGATGACGCAGCAAGAACAACTCGGTCCCGTCTCGTCATCTATTCATATCGATCCACGACGTCGGCGAAAGAGTTCCATGGAAATTTATTTATCTTTCAATCGTCCGTCGAATGACAACACCCACGTACTCGCGTCTTTCATTTATGACCGTCTGGCCGCGCGTTCGTGACGCATAACGTACATTCTTATCGCATCGAACTCACTCAAGCAACATCAGCGATTTCGCGCTGGTTACAACGATCAGAAATATTACTAAACTCGTCATTATATATCGTGACCGATTTTCTGCAATTTTCTTCTCTACACACAATGTATAGAAATGACATGTTTAAAGAATAGTCGTGGTACGCCATCTTCGTCATCGTTTAGCAATTCTTTTTACGGTTAAAGAAAATTGTGATTACAAATAACACGGCGTGCGGGCGCGTAATTCGAGTTTAATATTCCCACCAATTTGAAAGAAATTTCTCCGGATCGGTTTAATGGCGACGTCAGCCACGTGAGCAATCAAGATGGCTCGCGCGCTCCCATTATATCAGTGCTCCATATTTTCCCGCTTGTTCTCCGCCACCCCCGACGCCGGTGAGTACTACACACACCAAGACCGAAATCGTCGTGCAATTACTCGCTCATAAACGAGCGACGCTAAAGGAAGTTATGCGCCCGGCCAATAAAAGCACCGTCAATGACACACGCACGGCCGCCAGCAAAAAGCGTTAATGGCCGCCGTGCAAGACTCACAGGCACAATGTTACATTATACAGGGTGCTCCTTCGATATACGTCAGAAGCGAGCATGAGTGAAGCTCGGGAGATCTCAAGCTGATCAATCAAGTCGCCACGTCGAAAATTAACGCGGTCAATCACTACTTAACGATCTCACTGTCGGATAAGAAACAACATTTTTAATAACTTCATTGTATTATTATTGTGTCGTTCACTTGATCTCATTGCAACAACTTCAACTTGTTCATCAGGTTTCTTTTTTTTTTGCAGCTTATATAAAATTTATACAAAACTATCAAGTAATTATGTTTTTCTTAATAAAGAAGCAAAAAACGTTTAAAGCTTGTCTTATAGCAATTATGTTCAAATTAATGTATCAAATCAGAAGTGTTCGATTTTTAAACTTATCATTAACTTTATTTAAAGACTCGCTACAATTATGAACACTTCAATTTCAATATGTTGCTTTTCTAGCTTCTCAGCGCTTTAATTGCGCTTCATGTAATTTATAAAAATAAGCATTGATACAACGATCACTTATTGCTGATTAATCATTCGCAAGCACACTGCGCGCATGAAACGTGTCACGCGATCTTCGATATCGAGCACTTGCAAACGCATCGTTGCGATGTTATCTCTAATTGAACTATTTCGAAAGTGACACCCCGTGTGCATCCACGCACGCGATTAAATCACTCGCGACGTCGAAGACGCCGCAAGTCAGCAGCGCACGCAGTGGCGGCGATCGCGTATTCTCCTTGTTCGCGGCCCATAAACGCCTGTCTTTGCCGTATGCACTATGCGAATAACGCGCTTGTTAATAATTTACAACACACTCGTTAACGTTGTAGATTTTTTTGCTTTTGCTCGAGTATAAGATTTTACCGACGCTCGCAAAGACACGCGCTCGCGAACGACATTTGTTCCTTTATCGGGTCTCAATAATCGTTTATGGTTTCCGTTCGATTTCCATCGTCGTTAAAATCTCTCGCTCGCTCGCATCTCCAATTAATTGCGAGCGAAATGCCTCGGCGATCGGCATGAGCGATGGCATACCGCGACCGAACAGTTGCGGCTTGTTTTCCATTGAAAGCTATTACGTGCGTACGACTTGCGTATACCGATTGCGCCGAAGATTAAGCCTGGATTCTTGCCATCTCGAGTCGTTGCTCGCGGTTTCGTACCATTGAGATGGACGATAATTTTGTACAGAATCGTTTTATAATTAATAAAAAAGAAAATTATGGTGAAAATGTTTAAAAAATATATCATAAAATTTTGTCAGTGCAAGCTCTCTCAGAAATTAGTTTCTTCTGGAAGCTATCGTGTGTGTGGGGCCTGAAGAAAACAAGCAGTATGCTGGCGGGTCAACAAAGGCATATTTTGCATTCGCTAGGCATAAGCAGCATTAACTCCAAGAATAGCACCAGCGTGGGCAGTTCTCCCACATACCTTCTTATTACACGTCATATGCGCGTCACATCGGCGAGTTCTTAAAAGATATTCCTTCAAACTAAAACAGATATTGATATTGTCTGTCTCTGACAGAAGATTTCTGGAAATTATACAATTACATGTTGATGTTTTCACCTTAAAACATCTACGTATATGCTATAAATGGTACTCAAGAGTCCCTATAAATAGTTAACATAAATTTATCTCTGAAAAAGTAGAAAGTCTTTTTATTTCTTGACACATCTTTCTTTTTAATTTATATTTAAAAAATTACATGAATTTTGAATATTAATATTTTCTGCAGAGAAAATCAACAAAAAGAATAATACTCAAAGAAATGTAAAACTTTTCAAGGCATTTCGTATAATTATGATTGATAATATGTCTGCATTATTATTATTACCATCGAGATTTCAGTGTCAAAGGACGACCGAAATATTAAATCCGCTTATAACGTTAATGTTCTCCAATCACGCAACTAAAATTAATCGATGCTTAATAAACGTTTTCTTAAATAACGGCGATAAACAACTTTATATTTTTGTATCGAGAAGTAACTCTCTCGCAATAAGGTGTCGCGTTATCTCGTCGAGGAAAGCGGTTCCATGCGAGAGAGTCGTCGTTTCTTGTCAGTCTGTCACGTCGGAGCGGTCGGCCTCGATTAGGCCTACAGAATAAATTTCTGCAGAGTGTGGGAGCGAGGCGGCCGAGGTCCTCGTGTCCAATTGACCCCACTTTGCTGCGAAACTCAAGTAACTACGCGGGCAGATTTCAGTGCGTATATGCGGGCGCATGCCTAGATTTTCGCAGATTACGCACGCTCTCTCGCAGGTGAACCTGCCGCGCCGGCCAGATTGCGTCGCGTCACCGGTGAATTCTTCACGCGCCAGAGCTCAGAAAGCGAAATTTTAACGAAGAAACGTTGATGACAGCAAAATTATATATATCCGAGGAAGTATTATTTATATTTATATATTAAAAAATTAAAATAATGAAATATTGTAATGTGTATGTGTGTCTAATAAGATAAAAATGAGAATTTAAAAGAGATACGAAAAATATCTTTTTTATTTTTCTGTTTCTCATGATATTTTTATTTCAGTTTTTTTTAAATATATATTAGAAGAATTATAAGATCACATATTAAAAAAATAACAGCGTCGACTGTTTCACTTGGTTTGCGAATAAAATCGAGAAATTATGAACATCAAATATTTTATCAGAATTTTTGAAAAATCAGATTATTCGTATTAAATAATTTTTGATACTAAGTATCAATCTAAGTATTTCTTAAGTACCATATTTATTCATATTATAGTAAATATTCGGTCTCGAAGACACGCTAATTATCTTATAACATGCTAACAGAAAGTCCGGTAACGAGAGGACTTTCTCGGCGGCAGCATCGCGCGTAAATTCTCGACATTAAACTCATCTTCACTGACGTCACGCAAAAATTAAGATCGTTATCACGGAGCTCCTTATAAGATAACGAGCCGGTCTCGTTACGCGCAAATACAGTACATAAATGGCGTAGTGGGTGGTGGTGGTTTCGTGTGGACGAGTCTTTAAGCGTTAATTGAGACAAGAGCCGCGCGTTGATGGTCTAAATTCTTCGCTATTCCGGGAAGGTTATTTTAAGAGATGTATCTACGACAATTCGCCAAGTCCAAGGAAACGAGGGGTGAACGATGACGTGCATCGATATGTAGGTTTCCACTATTTGTGATATTTCGCAGCCACGTCTCATTGGCGAAGTTTCATTGCGTGTGATCTACATTTATTTCTTTGCTACTACTTTACATGTAATATAAATACATGTAAACAAATTAAAACAATATATAAATATATAAAAATATATACATAAGTTTAAATACTATAATTATATTAACATAAAATAAATATTTTAGGTATTTTTTTATACGCTCGCCACTTATAACATATCAATGCATACAACACTTTCCGATAATAGATACTTTTTTATTAATAAAGTCACTATAATCAATGTTCATTAAAATTTCCACAAAAGTATCTCTGTTAAATCTATTTGTTATTTATTTACCGATTTGTCTCGATCGTTAATTTAATAAATCGTAGTTGTCTCTGTCGAGAGTTATTAATGTCAGACGTGTCCAATATCATTTAGATCAGCTCAAAGTCGCGCGGCTCGGTCACCACACTCTCGATCGAAGGGATGAAGATGGAACGACGCCCACACGCGCAACGCCGCGTCGCGTCTTAAGTGGTTCCAATGAAAAAAGCGCACACTCGAGTCCGGGACCGGAGTTCCCGACAGTTGCATTATAATTACTACAAATTGAATCGTTTAGCCGCTTTTAAGGTCGTGAGATAGCGTCCGACGGGAATGAAACGCAAAGAATAAATCCGTTGTCATTCTTAATATGTGTGCGTGTGTGAATGTACATAGGTTGGTGTTGCTAAAGTTGAATTGCTGTATTTCCGAACTTTTGTGGTGCAAAAGTTTGATTTGAAAAGAAAACAGGAACAAATGATATTTTTGAATGGTATTAGGTTGATTTCAATATCTCTATTAATGGCTTATGTGAAATGCATGCAAATACATTGTGTCAAATATAATTCAAATATATGTTTGAATCGGCTCACTCTTTTTATTAGTAGCGCGCCTTGTCTATCGTGTCATTTGTCTCTACGCTCCGTGGTTTCGTCTTCGCTACCTTTGATCGCCGCAACAGCAGGAAAGCAGGAGAAGAGCTTCTCCTTTCGCGAAGTGAATTAATAAAGAATGTCTCTATACAAGCGCTTGAGTTTTGCTTCATATCGGTGTGAGGCCGTCTTTAATGAGCATCATTTACACAAGAAACCGACCAATTCGTGAGCAACGACGTTAAATCACCTTTACCTTTCGTTCGCTTGTAATCTTGGTCAATGTAAAAGTATCCGCGATAAAAGCAATACTTTGTGTGCGTCTCTCGAAACTCGTTAATGGAATAATTAAACGATTACGCTTGCAAATGTGCGCCGTCCGAAACTAATGGAAAGCGTCGATAGTCGCTTTATATATGTGCCACGCGTTTCATTATATATGCTTAAAGCATTCGACATGTTGTGATCTGTTTCACAAAAGAACGGTAAAATATCAGAAGGTACAGGAAATTTATCAAATGAAGTCCAAAACAGGTGAAGTCATTAATTTTGTCAAAGTAATCATAAGTACCATTATACTTTACATGTAAATTAAAATAACATTGTATTCACTACATTGAATATTTACTTTGTTTTCAGAATATCATGAATAAGAGAAATCAGAGTGATTGGATTTTTTAACTTTAGTTAATTACGGATATCATTTTAAATTTGCATTAATAGAAAAGAGTGAAAATCAATTAAATTTAATATTTCTTTATGAAAAGCACATAAACCTTAGCCTATGATATAGGCTAAAAAATAAAAAGATAAACACCGACTTGAAAGTTTAATCACATCTATCGGATTGATTAATATAAACCTACTTTTATTATGCTATATGGAATAAACTCTCGAGTTTCTTTTATATTTCTGCATCGTTTCAGAAATATATTCGATACGTTTGAGTACATTATATGGAGGTATATAACTTTTATCTTTAGTAGAAAATTGAAAAATTGTTAAACGTGCTTTAAATGCAACTTTAATTGCAAGGCGCGCGCGCGTATATCGTCTTCGGCAATCGCGATATCGCCTTTGAATATTTTACTTGATGAGGGTCATATATGCCTATAAACGTCTTGCCTCAGATCGGAAATTTACAGCCGCCGTCGTGAAAAACGAGAGACCGGCGGTTATCGCTTTAATTGTAATTAACGTCTCGTCGCGGCAGCGTACTCTCATAAAGTTTTTTTTTTTTATACACGTATGTTTACGACGTTTTATAAGTCACGCGTATTTTGATGATAGTGACGCATGTCGCGCGAACGCGTGTTTTTTATATATGAGATTACACAATATCTTGATAACATCACCTTTTGTAGATATTTCCTCAGCAAAAGGTGATAAAAAAATAATTAATGTGCTATACAAATCGTGCCATCATAAATTATTTTCTCGTTACGCTTTCTTGTTGTCGTACGCTACTAAATTTCATAAAACCACACATCGAAAAACACACTTTATTGTGATGATTAAACCACGATCTCATGACAGAATGTGACCGTCGATGATCTAAAGAGAGTCTAAGTAAAAAAGCGCAATCAAAATAATTATTTTTTTTTATTATACACATTAATAAAATTCTTTTCGCATTCCTTCTTGTACTAGCATCTACGCATCCAATCGCGATACTTCGGTGCGATAGTCGCGAAAAGAAATCTAGACTGACGCTCGATTTAATCTGGCGTAGCTCGAGGAGAATCCACAATGTAAATATCGCTTTCCCCCGCGGTTATCTTTCCCGCCGAGCGGATTGACCATGAATATTCATGCCAGTAATGACGCGGATAATTGTAGTGTGTGTGCGCGCGCGTGGATCCTAAAGAACTCTAAAGAACTACGCCTTCTCTCTACGCTCGCACCTTCTTCAAGGCACCCCCGAGGCGGAGGCGCGCGTAACTCGGTGGTTAATTCAACAACCATCGGCGGATTGGAAAACACGATTGCAATCACTCCGCGAAGGCACGGAGATGGAAGAAACGAATGGGACGCGACGAGCGCGCGCCTCGGCGGATAGGAATATTTACGCGGAAGGAATATTAAACGCGGGCGCCGGAGCAATAAAGATACCACCGCCCGCGATTTGTTTTAATATTAACAAACTTCGCAGCTTAATTGACTTGGTTCCGCGCGACTGTAAATTACAGAGAAACGATGGCAGATAGGGATGAGTGGGCACGCGGGAACGGCTTTCGTTGCGTTTTCATCTTCAGCGGTCATTTGAATATTCATTCAACTGTGTGCGTCTCGGATGAAGCAGTGACGGAAACTAATAAATTAATTATAATATATTAGAAATTAAAAAATAAAATATCACGCGGTCTTGATGTGTATTGGCGCAAGTTTGTGTCTATTGCAATTCCTAAAAACGAGCGAGTGGAGAGAGAAAGCGCGCTGAAAGAGAAATGAAAAGGAAAGAGTGGGAATAAAGAGCAGCAAAGTGAAACGTTTGAGGCACCCACGCGACCGCCAGTCCAGATGAACTGTTTGTGCGTTTCAGTAAATTTACGATCGGGCCGCGGCCCCGTGCTACGGAGCCGCCGTATATTAGCGGCTGAAAGCCAGTAAATGAGATCCGGGAAACATTACAATTACGATCGCAAACAATATTCTGCGATGCATGAGCCCGAGAAAATGTTATTTATAGCCTATTATAGTCAAGAGACAACCAACGAGGGAGGAAGAACACGTGTCGTAGACTACCTAGTCGTCAAGAGACAGGAACTTTTGAAGGATCTGACTTACTTGTACGTATATAGAAAAGAACTTTATAGATAAAACATGAGAATAGAAAATGAATTATTACGCTGCGTCTGTTAACAATCACTTATAAAATTCATTGTATACGATAAATTGTTTCTTTTTTTTCTTTTATTTCAAAGTATCAAAAATTTACGCTAGTATTTTTCATTTAATTTGTGCAAAATACTCACTAGCGCTTTCTCTTGTGTTTCCTTAATTGTCCATAAAATCTAGATCGTAAATATTGCATTATTTATCTGAAATATATTTGCAAATTTTTCAGGCGTTGTGATATTTTTAACGTGAGTTAATACAACGTGAGAGAAAGCGCGAAAAATAATGAAGTGCCATTAGTTCGAGAAACGCTATAATCTACTAAGCTAAGCTCCTCATCGTTTCGGGGAGGGGAGGGTGCGAGATTATCAACTTTCTACATTAGAAACTTTTAAATTTGACGAAAAAATAAAACGCAATTTTGCGTAAAGTGTCATAAATAAAGCGTCGACAATATCGCGGAGTCTTGCTATTGTATATGACCACTCGCAGTTTAAGCGCATGAAACCAGAAATTAAGAATATTTTTTTTGGAGTCGACTCACGCGTTCCGCAGGAAGTACACGTGTAATTCGCTGAAAAATACAGGCATGTACATACGAACTATCAGATTCACCATCCTCTAGATCTCTACGTGACGTACGCTGTAATGCATCATGCTTAGTCGTCAATTCGGAAAGAAGACGCGCATCAATGCAACTTGCTATTACAACAGCGAGCAACGCAATCCTCTGTAATATCTGAATTCGCGTATCGAGAAACTTGCGACTATTACGCGGTGCAAATATAAATACGTACGTGACGGGTGGTTCGTTCATTTGCGCGTTCGATTATAATCTTTACCTTGTGCGTGACGCAAGTCAAATGATGCAACGGAACGATGGAGCGAAAATTCGAGTAAAAAGACACTATGCTTTATCGTTCAAGCAATATTTTACAGTAGGCAATATAACCTGTTCGTGATGCTGAATAGGAATTGTGTAGGATAAATAAAATTCTTGAAGAGAGAAATAGAAAAAGAAAGAAAGACTATTATTTTTTCAAAATAAATAAATAAAAACATTTAAAAAATATTAAACTATTGAGAAAAGAATGTCTCGACAATCAATTCTCATATTATGTCCCACGCGATTTTCTATAGTTCAGAAGAAACTCCGCCTAGACATTAGGCGCATTCAAAGCATTCCCTAATGTTTCACGGCAGAATTTATAACATATTTAGCGACCGGTGCGCGCGATACAACGGTGAGATAACGTCGCGCGGTTCGCGACTCGCGTCACGCGTGCTGCACGGTTCCGCGGCAACCCTCGTCCGGAGATTTATGCACGGCGCATGGTACGCGTCGTTGTCGCCATTGTGCGAGCATTAGGTAACTCGGTTGGTGCTTCATCATCGCCGATATAAAGGGAATAGAAAAGACGATCGCGAGAGCCGGATCGCCGGGCGGTCTCGGTTTCGTTGTAACGAGAATGAACGCACACGAGCTACGCAAAACGCAGCCCGAAGACTTAGAACCGAGCGCAGCGCGATTGTGAATAGAAATCGTTACAGAAAACCGATGATTGGCTTGCTAATGCAAGCGATAAAACTTTCGTCGGAATGAAATCACCTTCCCTCGCAAGAGACTAGATTACGTCTTCGTTTCCTAGAAACCTAGCCTCATATTCTTCGATTCGCGTCACAGAATGGCTCCATAGATTTCCGATTTTATTTAGTTTCTCGGTTTCTCGTATAGATGAGATATCCGAAGAATGTCTCGATTTTATTCAAGTTTCCTAGATTATCCAAACGATATGTTTGTCTATGACACGTAAAGTGGAATAATAATTTATATTATGCGGTGTAAATAAAAATTTCTAAAGATGTGGAAAAAGCATTAAAAGAAGCGGAAACAGGAACGTTATCAAATATAGAGAAGCTCTTATCATATCTTACACTATTTTTAAATGATACAAATGACAGCTAAATTATTTTGACAAAACTAAAATTAATTAAATGTCATCAAATTATTTTTTGCATTTATCTGTCAATATCGCTTTTGATTGCCATCATCATAAATAGATTATTCTACATTCTACCTGTAAATTACAGTAATTTCTAATCAAATGATATCGTAAATTACATTGCGGTTCAATTACGCAAGATAATCACTTTTGGTAAACGGTCATAATCGATCTGAGTGTTCATCGTGAAACCGGTAAAGCGTAGTAACACAAGTCTCCGATAAATGAGGTGATCACTTCCGATTATTTTCCAGCGGCCGGATCGGTCCGATCTAGTCGGCTGTCTAAGAGAATGCGGCCGGCATCTAAATAAAACACAATCGTGCCGAACAATCGCATACCGTCGTCGTTGCAATGGGACTTTCTAGCGTAACGCGTCGACCGGCCTTGCTAGGACTACCGGAGTCGAATCGACCGGCCAGCCAACGCGCTCTCGTTCAACAACCTGTTGCTTTCCGGCGTGTTCGCCGCTATACGCGAATATATCGCCTCGCTGGAATGTCAGTCGCAAACACAGTGTTGCTACAAGGGTAACTTTCTCTACAATGGAAGTATCTCCGCTTTACAAGATTCGAAGATGAGAACAAAGAGAGCTTTAATTTATTATACTGAAAAATACAAAGATTTTGAACTTTTGCTTTGTAAACAGATATCACAAGAAGTTTAAGACGAGATAATCAATTAATCTTGGATTTGTTTTTAAATTTATTCTATTTTCAGTATGTTCTTTTAATAAAAATTTGTAAAAATTTGTCTCTCTTCGAACGTTTAAAAGTTGCACGCGCAACGATCACGCGTGACTAATTAATTTAATTTCAAGTTTCTCTTCAAAGTCAGCTGGGATGAAGCAACCAGTCTTGAGCGGAGACGCCGGCGGGGCAATTTGTCGCATTATCCACTCGTCACTCCTTGCTCATCGCAATTGCGATTCGCGCGAGCACGGTAGAATCTGCGATTTCGCGGTGCTCGCTTCCGCGGCTCCGGCGGATAATCCTATTTCATCGGCGCGACTCCCAGTCGCTCTCGCGGAATGACGATGACATACGAGGACGATCGTTCCACGTCGTGGCCGTGCAGACTCCCTGTCATCGTCATCGAATTAGTCGCACGAACGAAACGGCCGCCTCCTTATCATAGGCACCTTATATCAGGCACCTGACACGAGTCTATAAATACGCGAGTAATTTGCATAGCGATCGACCGGTGAGATTATGATCCGCGCGCTTAAGAAGTCAAGCGTCTCGAGGACGACCTCGGGAAGGACGTCGATAACGTCGAGCTTTGATTTTTTCTTCTAGAGAAATATCACGGTACTAACTTCGTTTAAAATATTTCGAAAACTGCGTAGTCTGTAATGAATGTGTGTATTCTCATTATATAATTAGAAATTATTAATTATACCTTCTTGATAAAAGGTTAATTATTATTTGAGAATTTAATGTAATATAAATTTACTGACTTATTGTACAAACGTGTTTTATCTGTTTTTAAAAGAGTGAAAGCGTTGTATAACTGTCAGTTTGGCTAATCCTGAGTTAGAAGATCGATAGAAGAGACCGGTCTTTGAAATATATTTTAAAGGGCGCCTGCGATACTTGTGCGATAGTTACGGAGACGGGAAGCTTTGTTATAAACTCCCTTTTCACTCTGTTATACTTTTTAACTAATCTCGCACACTATATCGCGGTCTTCTTCTTTTCTTGTGGTAGTCCCGGTGGGTTCTTAGCTGCAAAGTTTATGCGGCAGCTACAGAATGCGTGGCGGATCTGTCGGCAGGCTCGTTCGCGAATCGCAGGCGACAAATACGCTTCTAGTAAAGAAATGACTTTACGTGATCTTCAGCCGTTACGAGGAATTTTGCTGTTTTTCGTGAGTCTTCTTTCCCGCCTTCCTCTCTTCTCTACATTCTTCGATTTCTTATCGGGCTCGGCTGGTCGAGCCGCCTTGTCGGAAATTTAATAGACGATTTACGATACGCCCGACATTCGCTCCGCGCTACGAGACATTATCGGCACGTCCGTGCATAATATAATATAATAAGTAGGACCGTTTCGCACGGCGGGGAATGGCAGTAACACAGTTCGCATTTGTTCGTAACCCGCTTTATTGCTTTTCTTCCGTGGAACTTCTATGGTCTCGCAATTAGAGTAGCCTGACGGGGATGAGCAAAAATGTGCGTACACATTGAGTCGGCGTAATATGAAGAAACAGAATGCGCCAGGAATGCGTATAGCACTGGCACGTGTAAGTTCCAGTCTTTATTAATAGTGCTTAAATTTCTTTTAGATCCAAGGCGTTTGCCACATAAGGCAGGCATTTCTATCCTCTCGCAAAGAATACTGTTCCTGTTCCGATAGGATGACGCGCTAATAAATTCGCAACCGTCGTTTTCATAAGTAGCGAAGAAACTCGACGAACAAGATGTTAACAGTATGCCAGTAGTTTGGTAACAGGTTTTATTAGTGTCTTGCGCAACGAATCGGCACTAACTGACGAGATTCGCTAATTAAATTGCATCCGACCGACCGTCACGCGTATTTTGCTCGATTCTGTCATTGATTTATCATATTACATTTTTTTACCAAAACAGATGTTTATTGAATTCTGTCAACAAGATACGGAGCTTGTTTTTCATCGATTTTGTCTCTTTTTTTTTACCGACAAAACAATTATGACGAACAAGTTGCAAATCTGCTCTTGACGCAGATATAAAGAGCAGATTTTTATATGTGATAAAAGACAATGTTTGTACGCTGCATGCATGCGCATAATATGTTCTATTGATTACTTCGATGACCGTACAATATACGGAAAAAACGCAATTATTTATGCGACATAGCGTGCATGGTGGTGCTCCTTGTATCGATGTTTACGGGGGTTTGCCTCGGAACGAAGCAGGTGCCTCCCGTGTTCGTCTGTTGTTTCATTTAGTAAATTCTGCATTGTCATGCAACTCTTAAATGATATTTTATTCCCTGCGAAAACAATATCTCAAATATACTCGAACGCAAAAAATAAATGAGCCATTTGTGAAACGTGAAATTGAATCTTATAAAATCCGCTACGTATATGTGTACATAAAGATTTCATTTATATATAAAAAAAATACGTTTCATTCCTAGGTCTAAACAAAGTGTCTGAAATTCTGAGTGACATGGAATGAACATGGCTTTGATGTCAAAATAAAAAACAAGAAGAAAAACAGACAAGAGTAATCCATTCACTCTTGGAGTGGCACTCGTCCTCCCGCTTTGGCCGTCGGCCTCTTTCGACCAGGTTCTTCGTTCTCGTCTGGCACGAAGGCACCTGTTGTGCCGAGATTCGAGTCATTGCCGCTATGTGGCGGCTGTGATCGGCGTCAAATTTCGATGACATTCATTCTTTTTGTCTTTTCTGACGAAAACAAAGATCGCACTATTTGCAAAATAGCGCGATAAAAAGATTGCAAAATAAAATATGAATTAAATTCTTATAATACGCGGATTTGTTTCTACAAATATTAGATCACGAAACATTGAGAGAGTATTTTGACGTTATTAATCGCTTGCTCAATAACGTCCACACAAACTCCACTTTCT
>QVOB01027136.1:0-16831 GCA_014839585.1 Pseudomyrmex concolor | reverse complement strand
TCTCTTTCTCTTTCTTGTACTTTATTGCGCCTTTGTATCCATGATATCTTTCCATCTGACACTTTGAGTTTCGGACACACAGAGAGAGAGAGGAAGAGAAAGGGAGGAAGAGAACGCGAGAGAGATGAAGAGGAAAAGAAAGCGCAGCAACTCGGCCCGATAGAATTTACTCTGACGCGAATGTTCGTGAGATGCAGCCATTCAGATTTGATTATACCAACTCGCGCCAGAGTTTCGGCTCACGTTTTATCGGGGCTTCTTGATCCCGTTCGCGGGATCGGAGATCAAACGGATTTCATCGCCGTCCGGTCGCTGCGATTCGACGTTCCCGGGTTTCGGTGAATCTTGCCAAACATATACATGTGAAATTGAAATTGCTGCAAAGTGTTTTTAAAATTAGAAGAAGAGCGCGAAGCTCGCCCAGCTCCGTAATACATTGCGAACGACAGTGTAAAAGCGTTCATTTTTATGAGCTCGGTAATTTTAATGAACGTACAAATTGTATTTTATTAGACAGAGAGAGAGGAACACACTTCGCTGTAGTATTGTTAAATAAATCTCTTTTTTTCTTGACACCGCCGTCATCAACTGATTTTCGTCAGAAAATTCGAATCCAATGCGTGAGAAAAAAATTGTTTAATCGCCCGATAAAATGCGATTCGGAATCTGATTGAGGTCTCGGCGTCATTTCGTAATTGAAAACAACAAATTCGCGTTTTTCGGACACGTATTACGGAGTCCATCATATCGCATCGATACGTGTATAGTTCTTCATCGATAGTTCTTTATCGACGCCACGTTTTCGATTGTGTTTCTATTCCTGCATGATAAATCTTTCCCGTTTCGAAACGTGCGGTAATTTATTTCTCCTGGTCTACCAGTCGCGTGCCATTTATCTTTTCCAGCCGTGTTTAATTTACCGTTACTGACTGAATTTCGCCAAGATTATCTTGATCGTCCGCGATATCTTCTTCAAACATATTCATTTCTTATTCTAGAGAAAACCGCCCAAGAGCTTTCGAGAGTCGCATTTTATCTTCTGGTATTCTTATACGCGCAACTCGCGATATATTTGTTTGTAACGTCGAGTTACAAACGAATGACGGTGTAAATCTTTGCAAATCTACATAACCACAAACAGCAGCAATAAATTCGCAATAGTGACAATTACAATTTTCTCACAATATTTCAAATAGTAGGATTTACTTGCACTTGTCGATCGCTGCGCATGGGCGCGCGCGAAAAAGTTTTCTTTCGCACCTTCCAGGCGTGACGCCTGAGTGGCCGTGCCAACGATTCGTATTCACGAAATCACATTATCCCGTCGGGAATCGATGGCGGAAAGGGGCGGACGAGAAGGCATTTTAACACGGACATATGCAGCACGAAAGTGTCTGGAAGCGCTCCTTCTACTAGCGCCACACCGAGTGCATTCACTATTCACTTATCTAGGTCGGTTTGCCCAACCCAGCCGAGGCCTCGACCCAACCCCCGAAATCCAGCCCGGTATCGTCAAACTCTCTGTCTCTCTCTCTCTCTCTCTCTTTCTCTCTCAGGTTCCTCCCTGGAACCCACCCATCCCGTAGCAATGGATAGTTATCTTAACGATGCTTTTATTTGGTACGGAGATATCGAGCCGAGCGGAATTAGAATTTTCGGCAGATCGTGTCCAGATTCGATTCAATCTTTTTGTTCGATTAATCGCTTGACGAAATAGATGATATACCGATGGATATTGATATTGACGTACTTTTTGTTGGTCGTGTGTAATTTCGATGCAATATCACACACATACATATACACACATACACAGATATTATTTTCTCGCCAGTGTAAGAATTTTATTACATGAAAAATATATGTGAGAAGTTTTAAAATAACAACTAAACTTATTTTTATACTGAGTCAAAGTTTTTTTAAATTGTAACATACGACGTAAAACCATGAATTTTTAAAGAAGAATCTCTGACGCGTACGACAACATGTTACTTCACAAAGTACATGTTTGGATTGTATAAATATTTTATGTTGAGTTAAAGCGCTTGTAAAGAACAACATCATCCATCACTGTGATCGAACCAGTTTTCCTACAATATTTTTACATGTGGCAACATCTTTTTTTCTAAAGAATTACGATTTTAGAACACGAAAACGCATGTGTATATATCAACGTAAATATAATCGCAAAAACAATTAATAACAAAAATAATTGATGTTAATAATATCTAAATAAATTAATGATAAATAAAGTAATAATAATTAATAATAAGTAATAATCAATAAATTGATGATAATAATTAAATGAATTAATAATATAATTAATAATAATAACTAAATTCTAGTTTTAAACTATACGAGCCTTCAATTTCATTAATTCATTAATAAAACAATTCTGTTTATTAATTATAAAATTAACGCAAGTTAATCTCTACCTTGAATTTTACTCAAATTGTGGCATATAAAATAATAAAATAAATAAGAGTGGTAACAAATAAAACGTGAGCGATATTGTTGCCAAGTGATTACAACGATAATCCGCGACCGTATTTTGAGTGGAATTCTATGTGAGAAGACGAGACAGAATGTGTCCGCGTGCATCGCCGCATTGCACGCGCACGCGAGTACATCTCGATCCTCAACAGCGTGGGGTCACATAGCACCCCTGCATAGTGGTCATTGCGGTATCACAGTGTTATGCGAACGGTGCAAACGCGCGGGAAACGTGCACATGAAATCGTTTTGCGCTCGGAATAATTTCTATCGCAGTCTGTTACGGAACACGATTATTTCTTTGTCATTTCTGACATTCTCGCGATAATTAGTCTTACTGAGAATAAAATGAGAATAAAATTACACATATCATTTGTAACCGAAAACGGAAATTTAATAAAAACGTATTAAAATGTATTTCAGTAGTTGCGTACGGAATTAACGAGATAAAAGCGAAGTGATACGAGGTCGAGCATAAGGCAGACATTAAATAGTGATTCAGTCACAATTGCGGTCAGACAAATTAAAATGAATAACGTTGGAATGTCAGTCGCGAAAAGAGAGAAGAATTATTGTTGTATATTAATGAAATATATTTGCATTATTATATTTCGCTTACTACATATTTGCGCGCTTGAAAGAACACACAGTGTGGTTTACTACTCTTCAAAGAAATGATCTATTTCTCGATACTACCTTCTCGCAACGTCATTCCGGAACCTTGTTGCTTTACACATGGATGCTTTCTCAATGTCTGGCGAGCTTATGGCGCTTCGGACGCAGATAATCTTATATCGCTTGAATGCAAATTTGATGCTACTTAAGTGCATCGAGCGCTTTCCGCAATCTCTCTCTTTCTCTCTTCACAGAGAGATTAACTATATTATATTAATAGATTCTCCGCGTATTATTCTCTCAACATAATGAAATTCATGAGTACAAAACATAAAACATGCTTTTTAAAATTTTAAAGTAAAAGTCAGACAAAATCTCTGTCTTTTAATGATTTTGTTATTTATTTTTACGTGGATATCATTGGATGTATTTTTGTGTCTGTAAAAAAAGTTTTCAATAAAAACTAACGATTATATTTTGGAACACACAGTAAGAGCACTTTTGTGCTGTTTGTCTATTCTAACGATATTTTTATGTCTTTCAAATTCTCAGCGCTTTCCTTTCAGAAAACCGGCAATTTAGAAAATATTGATTCTCTCCGCAATGTAAAGTCTTTCTCTTCAAATTCTAGACTTTTGTTTACTAACGTATCTCTTGAAATTTGCGCATTTTTCCCGTACTTGTGTACGCTGGCACACGCTAGTTCTTCAAGAGAAAAGCGTACATAGCAGTTGGTTATTAATAATGTCGACTATTCAGACGCGCGCGTATAGCACGATGAGAAAAATGAGAAGAGACGCGGCGGCGCGCGAGAGAGGGATGCACTTCGCGCATTATTGCGGGGGAAGATGGAGAGGAGACTTTCTCGACGAGTTTGCGGGATATTGAAATGGCTGCTGAGTGCATTCACGTGCGGATTCAGAAATGTGTTCCAGAGATTCAGATTAGTCACGGACTTACTTCTCGGTCAGAATCATCCCCTTCTTTCTCATGCCTCTCGTCTCCTTTTTAACTCCGTCTCCTCTTGTTCTTCACCGGCAACACTTGGAAGACTTTTCCGCGTGAATGCTTAGCCAGCTAATTACTCACTCCGGTTTGCATACCCTATTTCATCCTTCCCGAAGGCAATAGACGCACCTTAAGAATCGCCACGTAATGTCACCACGAAGGAGGAATTCTCTCCCGATAAGAAGAACATCTCTCAACACGATTGGGTCAGGTCAGCTTTCGCACGGAAGCTGCCAAGGACACTTCATCGACTTGTTTGAGCAGGACTGACCGCCTTCTTGCGGTGATTTCAGCGACCTTCAAGGTTACAATTGTGACACATTGTCGTGGGATTGTTGACAGATTTTAAAAGAAGACGGTTTTCATGGATTATATGCGGAGAATGCAAAGATTATATGCAACTTAATAAATAAGAAAGATCGATTATAGTATTTTAAAAAACGACAAATCTAAGTAAAAATCAAAGCATCTTTATAAATGGCAATTCGATGAAGTCTGCAATTTTGTGTGAAGATTCTTTCGTGAATTATTCTAAGATGTGCAAATTTTGCTGATTGCGAGAGAAATTCGCGTAATATCGTAATCAGGAATGAAGTGACGTAATCACCATTAAATATAACTCGCAAATGATGGAAATTTACGGGCCACGTTCGGTAAATTTCTGCCGGCCGCGTCTTAAGTTGCCTGAAACTCGAAAGCGATTTCCGTCGATAGAAATGTTCGCCAGAGACGAACGTATCTTGCGGGCATCTCCTCGTTTCTACCACAGTTCGGACCCGAATGCGCGATTGACTCAACTGGCCGTGAAATGATGCCGTAAAGCAAGCGGTCGTTTCTCCACTTGCCGATCATTTACCTGCCGTTTTGTGAATGCTACGAATCGTCTGCTGCTGCTGCTTCTCGCCACATCCGTGAATCACAAAGACCGCGTGATTCACGCGGACGATTCGAGTATGCCTCGTTATGTCACGATTATTCTAAGTTTGTCAAACTGAAGATCGTCGTTCAAAGATAACAATGTAATTAATTTTTTCATATGTTGATTTTAAAAAAATTTTAATTTGAAGAGTTCCCGTTTTTCCAAAATATTTTTCGAAAAATTCAAAACTTATTTCATGAATATTTTTTAAATGTAAAGTGTGTTATAATAACACTAATAACTTTCATAATAATAATAACATTGTGTTGTAATTATATTTTTATGACATGTTTTTCTCGCTAAAACAAACATTTGATCAGAACTTTATAAAATTGTTCGAAAATGCGAGTTACTACACGTATCTCGGACTTTTGCGTTTTATAAGTTTGCCAATATTGTACCAATCGATAGAGTACATAGGTAGAATGCTAATTAACATCGGAAGCTGGATGTTCTTATTGCCAATCGATATACAAGGAGGAAGAGGAAATTCCATCGTGTCGAAATGCAAGCAGGATGCCTAAAGCGTCACACCACCGACCGACATCTAAGATGGGCTGCTTTTGCTCTCTAGTAGGGAAATTCCGTGAGTTTGAGCAAACTTAGATGCCGCGCGTTCGCCGGTTTCGGAATTCTTTCGACTTCCAACGCGATGGAATACAAGCCGCAGGCTACTAACTTGACGGACACTTGTAATGAAGAAACAACAGTAGTTCGTCTTCATTAAAGTTGCAAATCATTGCTGTTTGTTTCTTGATTAGAGTTCTCTGATGTAATTGTTATTCGTCCGTCATTTCGCAACTTATCGTCAATAATAAATAGAATGTGCCAATAAACAACAGAAAAAGTTTCACACAACAATTGTATACAAGTTTTAAAATAAAATCTTGTACATATATGTATATGTTGAGAAAAATATTAAACTTTGAGATATTAAGAACTGCATCTCGGAAGTCAGTCACATCTTCGCATTTCTTCGAGAGAGGAATCCGTCTTTTATTGCACGTGAAAATGTTTTCCTTTCGCGAGACGACCCATTCGAATTTCTCCTCCAAAATTACTTCCATTCTCCGAACGGAGTAAAAATCCTGCTCTCCATTCCGCGCGCTGAAACACCTACGACTTTCGTGGCCGAAGAGAAGCTAACTTTTTCTCTTAAACGTACTTTACATGATGGCATTCCCCGATACGAGTTGCCTTCCACAAAGCCGATTGTGGGCATCAGGATCGACATTTCCGTTCGGCTATATGACGACGAAATCTTTCCGCGCTAGAGTAATAACGTTATTCGCTATGAACTTCGATCCCTGAATAGCGAGAACTTCCTCTCGCCGAAAAAGGTTCTGCTACTTTTACTACGGTATTAGTCTTCCCTTTTTTTAAATCGGATACATGGATGATCCGCGTAACGTATTGCATTTTTATCGTGTTCCAGCAAAGCAAGTATTGTAAATAGTTTTGATTCTCGGGTTCAAAAGGCTCAAAATATAATATATTTAATATAATATTAAATATAATATATTTTATGTTAAATATATTTTGTGATATTAATGAAGAGCACGTAAAATTGTAAAACAAAAAGAAGGTTTTCTAATGCTGACAACGAGTAAAATGTAAAAATCTTACAGCGTAACTTGACAAGTTAATTAACAAGATAAAAAACAATTTTTATTAGCGATTATGATAATTTTGCGAAGAAATTTGGCTCTTGTGAAATCATAACACTCTTAACTTCACGCTTCGACGGAAGAAGAATTAACGATTACCGTTTTCATCGGCAGCGAACGAAATTCAGGCGGAAGCGTAACGACTTCGTCAGGACTTTGCTTCTCGTCGGTCGAGTTCTTCCTCGATAGCCGCTCGAGCTCACTCGAGGCAAGAAAGTTTAAATTGTTTTCGAAACAGAGGAGCGGGCCGTGCGAATTCCATTGTCGACGATTGCTAAAGCGAATATTTGACAACCGCCGCGGTCGCATTTACGTAAACAAAGTTATACCCGTAGATTGGAAGCGATATTACCTTTAATCATTCCACAATCAATATGTAGCAGTTATACTGTTATAACGCAGCCAGATTTTTTTATGTACAAGAGATGCCAAGGAGGATCGAAAGCGTTGTGTTGTTCTGAATAATATTTTTTTCATTTCCTTTCACAGAAAAAAAAATTATAACTAAATCTCAGAAAGTCGAGTAATAAATTTTCTGAAGATCCGCGACCCAAAATGTTCCTTACACATGTGGTCCACGTTCGATGATAAACTGTAGTCGCGTGCCGGAGATATGCACTCCGCGCTATGCTTGATCGAAGACAAATATTTGCCGGCAAAGTTGCAAAGTGGCAACATTGAGTGGTTTACTTTATCACATCGTACATTAACCATTCGCTCTCCCTTAGTTCGAGTAATATGACTGATGAATTTGCGGAAAATGTGCGTCGCTGTTCCGCCACCTACCTAGTTACCGAATAGTTAATGGCGAAGTGATGTCACAATAGCCAACAAATTACATGAAAATTATGCCGCGAAATAGCTGCGCGTGGCAACCGTGTTGCTTACACATACGGTGCATCGACATAATCGAGATATACTACGTGTAATATATAAAGCGCCGTGTGTGATCATAAATAACGAGAACTCTGCCCGGTATTTTAACCAATTCACTTTCAGCTGTTTCACTTAATATGCTTTTAAGTATTCCGCAATTGATGCAATATTCAAAACATACAAAATCGGCGAATTTGATTGTGCCGTTACGTAATAACAAAGGCAATAAATTTTTCGAGGTTTGCAAAATTGTGTGGAACGTCCGTTCAATTTCTGACGGTTATCGAACGCGGTTTCGGCAACCGATCTGGTGCGATCGGCCACGTACACTCCTCTACACTCTCTTCTTCCTCTTTCTCCTCCTCGCCGCTCTCGAAATAATAACATCGGTAAAATACATCTCGGCACGTTTTGGTCGCGATATCGATACTGCCGCGCTTCGTGTCCGGTGAAAATGCGGATTCTATCGCGCGTGACGAGCGAAGCGGCGGCGCACACGTGTATATATACACATCGAGACGAAAAAATAAGCGGCGAGATAAATCATTCGAACTCTCGCGCGCGGGAAGATACGGAAGCGGCACGTCTGTGTCCTGCGGGAAAATTTACTGCCAATATTTTTCTTCCTCCACCGAAAACGAGAAAGAGAGTCTCGGAGTCGAATTTACGTGTCTACGCTCGCGAGAAGCGCGACGTGAGATTGTTAGGTCGATGCAATCCGCGTTGGTGCGCCGCGCGCGCGTTATTGAGCGAGCACGCCCGAAGCAGATTTCGCGGTATTTTTTATGCATTCTCGAGATACACGTCACGAGAGATTCGTCATCCCGCGCAAACAAAAAACGCTCATACAACGTTGTAATCTCATCTCTGTTTAACGTTGATCGCGTAATTTTACTTTACGACGGAGGACAAAACGTGCGCTTTCGTGTTTTCGCATAAATTGCTATTCCAGCCACTGCACGCGAATGGGATTTCTGTTTTATTTTGAGGGTTATATAGATTATACCGAGTATGTTCTCTCTATCTCTCTCTCTAAATTTCAAATTTCTTATCGATAAAAATAAAAGCATAGAATAGATAGACTCTGGGAGATTATGGGGGTAGCGCGCGCAGGGGAGACAGTATCGGGCTAGAGATTTGGTAGATTGCGTATCGAATTCCAAACGGGCGATTTGCAGGAAAATTGGAAAGTTACCTCTTTATCGAGTCAATTCCGGCGAATATTCGAGAATCGGGAGATGCGACAAAAATGTATTTTATTGAAAATAGAGGAAAACACACCGGCGAGAAGCTCCGCAAAAAAGGTCTCCGCCAGCAGGCGAGGTTTCCGCCGTTTTCTCTCGCTTTGGACGCTTTCGCGGTTTCGCTTGTAATGGCATCGCCGCCAGATTGATCCCGTTTTGTTTCTTGCTGGCGGATCACTTTTGCGGTATGTAGTTTACGCGATTACATTCGCTCGAGATACGATTCGTCCCCGGAGAGCGCTCTGTTTTACATCGGTTCTGACGGTGGACCGATAAAGAAATAGCGGTTTGCGAAATAACCGGACCGTGACTTTTACGTTTCACGTTGTACGCGAGCACTTTTGTTTACACGAGTCAGAAAGGTCCGATACAATACCCAGGCTATTCGTGCACACTGTTTTGCGACAGCGCGCGAATAAAAAATATAAGTCATCCTCTTTCCTGCAAATAGCATCGGATCATTTTCGCCGCTTATTTCGTAATCCCGGTTTAACGCGTCGCGCTTTATGACATGCAAGCGAATGCACCCAAACGGACAATCCCAACACCTGTCGAGTCGCAACGCCGCAGCGAACGACGTTACGAAACATCAGCCTCAATAAACTTGCAAGTTCATAAAGTTCTAACGAGCTTCCACAGTGGTTCACCTCTCAAGGGAACCGTACACCGAGTGTCTCCACACTCCCTCCCTCTCTCTCTCTCTCTCTCTCTCTCTCTCTCTCTCTCTCTCTCTCTCTCAATGTGTTACGAACTACCTAAGTTCGGTGAAAGACCTACTGTGAATTTGTTACTCGTAAAACGCTTTATTACTTTCATCAATTATATTCTTTTTTTACAGGTTATTCATAAGAGAGTGAAAAAGAGTGAAAAAGTTTTATCTTGACATATACATATGAGATGTTTTGAATTGTGAACATCCTAATAAGTATTTAAATTTAAAAGTATTTCAATTTAAAAGTCTTGTCATTGAATTTGTGTGATAAGAATTACAATAAAAAATAATGTATCAACGATTTGGTAGATATATTAAAATCTTGTTGATCAAAAGCGAGCAAGTTCAATCTAGCAAGCGAAATCTTTCGTGCAGGCGTCTCGTCTGGAATCAAAGCTTAGAGCGCGCACGCGCCGTCCTCGTAAATCTCCGATTTTATGGGCGCGCATTGTACTCGCCGGCAAAGAACTTTCGATCGGTTTGGCGCAAAAAATCGCAGTAAAATCTCTCTCGACGTCTTCGCGTCATCGGATCTAAAGTTCGCGAAACGAGACGACCGGGGACGCGCAAATCGGTGAGTGGAATAAGTGCAAGGCGTCGTCTGAAAAGACGTCTCGAGTTTTCGCATTTACGAGGCGCGATTAAGTGAGTTTTATGGATTCTATCAATTTTCGAAAGCTACAGCTCTTTTCCGCGAATTAATCGGATCGCGGCGCCAGCTGCAGAACGATCGCATTTTGACGCGCAATCTCGCGAATTGCTTCCATGGGTCTTGTCTAAAACGTAGTCAGAAAAATTGAGTTTTATCTCGACGACTTGCAGATTGCTATTTCGTATATTGATCGATTTTGCGCTTTCTGTCTCGAACTACATTCTCGCGATGTAGCGGCGTGCGCTTTTTGCACCGTGGCAATTAAATGTTATTTGTGTGTCATAGGTGTTGCGCACGGTATTAGATGTTACAAATGCGGACAGTACAACGAGGGAGTTGGTAGCATTACACCGTGCATTAATTACACCGCAGACATGCTGATGGAATGTCCATCCTCGGACGAATGGTGCATCGTAAGTAACAACTTATATTCTTATTATTATTATTTTTCGTTCAAGAGTTCTAGACTAACGAGAGATTTGCGACTCGATGTCATTTTGTGCAAACGACGAGAGTAAGAAATAAAAAGCTTGTTGCGGCGTGTTTCTTTAAGTCTCGCGTCAAAAATTGCAATTTTATTTCGAACGTTTGAAATTGTGTGTATCTAATTGACAACAAAAGACTCGCTTCAAATGTGAAAATCTTGTAAAAGATAAATATTTCTTTTGAGCATAGACGTCGATGCGACGCCAAGGAGATCGCTCTTCCAAAGTCGGCTATAACGAACGACGTTATTTACTTCTCCCCGAACCCCGCCGATGTCGGATTTATGAGATGAGTCCGCGCAAATTGGCTACGGAGTCTCCTGCAAGCTTGCACGTTCGTTCACCGGAGAAGAACCTTCGGCAAGCTTCCACTTTCTCTTCACCGCAAAGAAGTTTTCTCGGATGTATCAAAGAGATTTTTTTAAAATTTGCGGAAATGTGACTCCGTGTTCTCCGCGAAAGTAGTCAAAATAGGATCAGAAAAATATATTCAAATGGCCGTAATAGTGTTACAACCACCTGGTATGAATAGTCGCGACTGACGCTCACTCCAATTCCCGATTCAAAAATCTCTTTTGTCTTCTTTCCACCAAAAAATTCCGTCGTCAAAGGCAATACCTTTGTCTTCTTTTCTCTCACGGATATGAATAGCGCGGCTATTCATACCGGGCGGTCGTAACACTAATATTAGTTACATAATTGAAAATCAAATCTCTTCTTTTAATGCTTGAAACATAATGAATGCATCTAATCGCTGTTCGTTTCAATCAATCTCGACATCTTTCTTACTTGTGTTGTTTACCTTCTACATTCTTTTATGACTCGAGCAATGAAACAAAAGAGTCTGCAAAAAACAAGAAGAATCCGATCTCGTTTCGTTGTTGTCCGACCATGATTGGCAAACAGCAACAGTCACCGAATACATTGGTCGTTCTGCTTTTGGCAGCAGACGGACGGCGTTTCGAGATAGTTATTTTCCGACGTATTGAATTTGATGTAGCTTTTAGTGTAGAGAATGTGATCTCAAATGATCGTTTGTAATTAAGTGTTCTCTGTGGATGCGATAGCGCGAACGGCCTCCGAAGTCTCCTCGATTTCGAGGGAACCGACTATTCCCGTCGGCACGACGGGACGGAACGGGATACGTTCGATGCCTCCGGGCCAAGATGCATTCACTGCAGGCACTGCATTATTACGCGCGCTCGCATCTCTCTCTCCCTTAGCGCACCGTCGGCTATTCCAATTTGGCCTTCAAATTAGTGCCAATTGCATATATCACGACGTATTAATTAACATTTAGCTGTGTTATCGGATGTGACAGGTCTGCGTTCGTACGCATCCCTCGTGAGAGGAACATGTTCTCTGTTCTGCACACACATACACACACACACTCTCTCTTCTGTCTCTGTTTTTCTCTTTCTCTCTCATTGTTTTTATTGTATTTGTATTATTACTTTCGCTATTGTTAAATTTTTCTTTATATATTCACTTTTATTATTTTTTTTTTTTTATCTGATATACTTTCATATAATTGAATTAAGTTTGTTTCTTTTATTTATATTTTATTTACGGAATTTGAAGGGATTTTTTCCAGAGCTAAAAAATTAAAGCATAATCAATCAGTCAATCAATCACTCTCTCTTTCTTTTCCTCTTGTTTCTCCGTCGAAAATCCATAGTATCGATATAACGAGCACGCTTTGATACAAAACGAAACTTTTGGCACGTTTAAGGTTTTGAATCCGATCCAATTATTTGATTCATCATGACAGTAAAAACTGATCGTTATCGTCCGGCCTTCCATTAACGCGCAAACGGGCGTATGATTATCTCGAATTGGATAAAAACGAGAGTACGCAGACAAAACTAAACTCTATTCGTAAAAGCGATGGAAACTCTATCAAAAAATTATATTAATGTTTCAAATAATAAATAAAAATTATATTAATGTTTTAAATAATAAATAATTTCTTGCAATGTATTTTGTCTTAAGAACATTGTCTTAACAATTTGAAACGAGATCAATTATCTTTCAGAATATATATATAGTATATTTGTGTTTGTAACACGATTGGTAACAAGAATTATTTTCGATGAGATCGATTACAACAGCGGCGCCATAGCTTTTTCAATCAATCGCTAGTTGAAACTTTTATTACTATTTGAAATATTTTCTCGTCGGTATGTGCAAATACGCTATAAAGAATTCCGTTTGCATATTTATCACAAAAGAGCTGTCGTTCGTCATTAACTCGAATCAACCCCCACTGATTTACCGATTATTTTTCTTCTCGACACAAAAATAAATCTTTTGAATAACGAAGAGCATTCAAACGTGTTTGCAGGTTTTCGTTACTTATTAACACCAGTTATCTGGTTTAGATTTCAGAGACACGCTGCTATTTATGAGAGCACGTGCATTATATTGCATGAGAAACCTTGATACGGAATATCTAAGCAATTGTAAGATTATACGTTCATATATATATTGCTCCCATTCCTATATTTGGTAAAACTCTCGAAGAGGAGACTCCTGCATCTCTTCTCGTTCACACTTATCATAAATATCATCCTCCTGTATGTTCCAAAAAGTTTAAGCCGTTATTGTTACTCAGAAGGATAATCTTTACATATGTGAAGAACAAAGTAATCGGAGGGATCTTCTCTATTCAGGAGTTTTATCTCCATATTTACCTCCATTTTACCTCCATATTGTATCTACGCATCACATAAATGCAATGAAAAATGGACATTTCGTAAAATAATTATTTAATCGCACACAATCTTGATCCTGTTATCACACATTTATGTACCTCATTTAAAAATATGTGGACGTACAATCATTGATTTTTCAAGCAGAAGAGTCCAAAATATTCAAATAGTTCTTGATATACTGTAGTATACGAATGTATTACACAATTGTGAGCCGTTATTTTGCAGTGTTGTTTTTGTCCCGTAAAGCAACAATTCTTTCTTTTTTCCAATTTATCCTCTTTCAAAGCGGGCTCAAAGCTTCTCGAGCTGACGAAAGCACGGCAAATAAATTTGCAGCGCCGAAAAGCGCGAGAAGAAATGAGGGAATGTGCCGAACGGCGGCTCTCTTCCCACCGAAATCGGACGACTGCTTTCCCTTTATCTGCTGTTCGACGGCACATTTTTTTCCCAACCGTGCTCGTCTCGCATCTGCATAGAGATTGGATGGCAGCGGTTTCTATCTCGTTCAAGAGCGCGAAGGCTTAATATTCGTCAACCGCGTGAAATTTGCAAGATCCGATGAAAACGAGCGATGTCGAGGTTAACGAAAAAATCTCGAGACTTTTCGCGCCCGCGAACACATCGAAGCGTTATCTTTAATGTTTTTCGTTGGTGACGAGAGAAAGTATTTTCACGAAGATAAAATGGATTTATGAGAAAAAAAGATCGTGACAATCCTCTAATTAAACGATTTACGATCTTCTTGATCGTGAGAGCATGACACTCTGATAACTTTCACATTTCAATCTCTATCATATCAATGCGATAAAAAAACTAACATTTTAAAATAAATAGTAATTTTACGCAGTTTATCCGTTTCTTTGTTAACTGCTTAACAAAATTTCTCAACAAAGATTTTGAAGTGGTTTTTATTCGCAAAATCGATGTACCGTTCCGCAATTATTTCTTTACAGTATTCAATTAAGTTGCGGAACAACGAATCTGCCAAAGTGTTATCTTGAATCTAAACGACTGCCTGGACTTCCGTTTTAAGATAATTTCTTTGCAGAAAGAAAGAGAGAGAGAGAGAGAGAGAGAGACACACCCTGTTATTCTTGAGTAAGCAATCCCTTTTGCAGTATCATCAAGAGCGCTCAAAGCTCTCCCACTAATGTTTGATTACCTTTTATTTGCAGATTTCACCAGGTGGTTTGCGTGACGACCTCTTTCATTAAAGAGAAAGAAAAGAGCGATTTCTGTATCTTTTTTTTTTCGTTCTATAGAACTCTCTTTAAAACCGCAGAATATTAATCAAAAATTTCCAGCTGGGACTTATAGCTTTGACGACGACAAACAAGATATGTCATTATTCAAATTTTGTACTTGAATGTAATTTTGTCGCGGGAATCTTATTGGTATCACCGAGAATTGATACTCATTCATTTTAACCCGTTTCAAAGAATAATCAGCTTGTCATAAATCAATTCGTAACGATATTAAATCAAACGAGGCAAATATAAGGAGCCGGAAGTGCCGTTACCGGAGAATCATCCTTCGATTATGGCACCCCACCCTCACCGCTATACGTAAGCTCTCGGCATAACGGCGGGCGCCAGAGTCAGAATGATAAATCGGCGAACGTTCGAAACGTGGCACGCACAGCTGACGTGCACGGTCAGGAGTTCCGCGGGCGAGATCAAGCACGGACCGGATTTTCCCGAGCCGCGCGATCACCCTTGGAAAACGGAGCACGTTTTTCTCGCCGTGTCGTTCCTCGCGCGATTCATCATCTCACGGCCGTTTTTCTACGTGGCTCTCTCGACTCGATGAGTCGTCGCGAGCGCCGTCCTATTCGAACCGTATGTACGAGCGAGTGATTTTTTTTCAGTGAGTTTTGCGTGCCAGCAATATCGGTGATCTTCGTTTATAAGAATACTTTGATTTTTTACGAAAACGTGATTTCGATGCGAATCATGTTTTTTTGCTCGCGGAGTGAAATTTTAAAGTCGCCAGCAACTATATATAACGATGAGAATGCGACTTCTGTTTCGCACAGTTAATGTTAATTGCCGCTTTCATCCCTTTCTCGTCCCTCGCGAGTTTTTTGCGCGCTTCATTAAACGTGATTCACTCGGCGCTATGGCCCGCTGCCCACAATTTCGCGCGTCGTCGAGTTTACGAGCGATATAATTGACAAGCGAAGTAAACGCGCGTGCGCGCGCTTTGAGAGAGACACAAATTGAAAATAATTACAATATATTACATATGCGGGCGCAAGTAACGTTTCGTTTTACCTCATATATGACCGAAAGCGCTGTATTGCCAATATTTGGTCGAAAGTACGAGGCATTATCATACATTCACGACTACATTACTTCGAAATTCTTTTGTGCAAAATTTTCAGTTCACGTTGTTTTCCGTTTTGTTATTACAACAAATAATAATGGCATGCAATTTAGATAACGGCGCAAAAGGTACGAAACTTTGCCGTGATAATTGAGCGACGACTACCGCAGCGCTTGCCGCATCGGATTTTCATAACGCGCTTCTCCCGGTTGCGTCGACGTATTTTATCGCGAAAAAAAGAAAACGCAAAAAAAAAAAAAAAAAACAATTTGGTCCGCCATTTTCAAGCCAATAAACCGTTGCGCGAAAGAGTGTAACAGTTTGCGCGTTTAACTGCATCGAACGTGACTGCGCGCGTTACGAGATGACGGGCGGAATTGCACACGTACACATCGATAATTCAACCTTTGCCGACTTAATTGCTCATGCTCGCTGCAATCGATTTCAATTCTCCGTCCGCTTCGCGAATGATATTCTTACAGTGATGCTCGGTAAAACAAAAAGGTATGAAGAAAAAGAGATTATAAAATCGCACGCAATAAAATAACATTTAAACGTGCGACCTTTCACACGTGATTTTCATGCAACGCTGACCAAAACCTTTGCTCTTTTACAAACTTTCAACAGTTAACACCAATGTCGTGTAAATAAGCACAAACAAAATATGTGTGTTTATTTGTTGCAAATCACTAACTGTCGTACTTATTTTACACAGAATTTGATTAAAAACTCTGTTGTCGGAGTTTGGAATACACGAAGCTTTCCGTAACTATGAAAAACACTCGCTTTTACAATATTTGGTTTTATTCCATTGCTCGTGGCGGGAACCTCCAATTTTTCCGAACATACCTCTATCCATTTTCGGTTTCGACTTTACTTTTCCTTCGCCAACATTTCCGGCGCGCACTGTGTTTGATTTTCTTCGCGATTTACAGTCTCGTTTTTTTTTGTTTTTTTTTATTGCTGAACTGCGCGCGCGTTTGCACCGCGATACCGACGTGATGCTTTTTCTTCGTCGCCACTAATCGAATATCAGGCGAAGGAAGAAGAACGAGGCATCGATTCTCTCGAAACTGTACCGCCAACGAAGTACATATATATGTGTGTATGTTTATATATATATA
>QVOB01027135.1:0-20622 GCA_014839585.1 Pseudomyrmex concolor | reverse complement strand
CGCCACGGAGTCTTTCTCTCTTCTCGACAAAAGAGAATGCCGTCAGCGGACGCTTATGTCTTTCTGTCATAGCGACACGTTTCCAATTCATTAGAGATTTTTCGAGCGCACGGTGCCGTAAAGAGACGCAAAAAGACATGCATTTGTATACAACGGAAACTACCGAGTGCGTAGCTTTCATCTAGTCTGCTTCGAATTAGAAAATTCTCTCGACTACGTGAAGTAAATGTGAAGCGGAGGAAAGGCGAAATTTCAACGCGACAAAAGTAACATTAAAAATGCAAAGAATGTTGCAAGTATGTAAAAGTTTGTTGCAGGCAATGAAGTTGTTCGTCGTACGAGAACGCGCTCGAAAAAAAAAACGAATACCTGTTTCTCTTTTTAGCTGACACTAAAAAGATTTTTTAATCTAAAGAAGAAACTTGTTCTTTTCAACTTTTTTATAAGATTAGAAAACTTTAAACACACAGTGAAATTTTCTATTCACAATATTTCAAGTTCGCGTAATGCATCAAGAGTGGCGATTAACTCGAGGCAGGAATTTGCGAGAGAATTCGAGTTCCTCTTATGGCGGAGACGTTTTGTCGCGTGAGAGAAATGGGCTGGGCACGCGAGTCTGGCGTTTCGTCGAGTGGACACTCCCGGATCTCTTTTCTCTCCGTCTGTTTTCCATCTGTATGTAGGTGTCGTCACATCGCCGCGGTCGCTCCTCCGGCCGCGCGTGCTCTTCTCCGAATTACGTAACTTTACCGTGCGCGCGCGGCAAACTCGTAAATATATGTGTATGAGTGAACACGTGCGTGTGCGCGAGCCTTTTACGTGAGGTACCGCGCCTTCGTCACGAAGAACGAATAAACAGACGAACGGCGCGGTGCGGCGCGCTGCGCATCGTTGCGTTCTAAATCGACGGAGTCGGTGCATTACGTCGGTGTAACCCGTGCATCTGCCGTGGGCGTTACGAAATATCTATTGTCGGTGAGCGCATTCATGCTCGAGGGGGGAAGGCGTGCGCATATATATATATATATACATATATATTATATAAATATGTAATATATACATATATATATACGCGCGCGCGCGCGCCGGATGACTCGCGGCTTCGTTGTCGTTGTCGTCATAACGGGAACGACGTGGCGCGGTGCGTGCAAAACCGTATTGCGTAATTTGTGTACGCGCGCGATGCGCTTCAAATCGACAGTTTGATCCGATTGTCTATTCTGCAGATAAGCAGATAGGCAGATCAGCAAAGCGGTTTGACAACTCTTTATCTCATCATTTCTCCCTTGAGCTTGACAATTCTTGATAAATGAGAAATGATCGCGATCTGTCGAAACAACGATGCCAATCTTTTACTCGATTGACGAGAAAACAATGTCCTCTCGACAGAGACGTTTTTTCTTTTCTACGTGAAGTAATGATCTCAAATTAATATTCTACGAATTCACTATATGTAGTAGTAAGTTGTTTTGGTTTTTGGAACTTGAACGAAATTCTTTTGTTACACATAATTTAGTCCGTTTTTCGAGCGATAAACGGATTTGTACGTACTTTACGCGCGGTATGTAGTTCTCGGAAGAGATTTATGAGGATCCAGCGTGGCCGCGCGATGTTAGATCGTTCGCAGATCAAAGGGGAGTGCACTTAACCAGCTGCATTATTTGCAGCCTAAGGATGACTGCAGTGATAAATGCGTGCACGGAGAAAGAAGACCGAAGTAGAAATCTTTTGACGCGCGTTGCGCTTTAACATCGCACGTACGCGCGCAGCGCGCACTGGAATGTATCAGAATACATGAATATGTATTTAAGCGAACATTGATTGTAAAGAACACGTAGTACAAACGGAATTTTAATGCACAGTAGCAACCGGTACGTCTTTTCAATTTGCATCGGAAATCGTTTCGTGCCATCGCTAATTCGTCATTCATCACACAGTTTTACTTCTGCGCTTCAAAAGCGTATCATCATTCTAATGAAGATTTTAAAACAATTTCACCGCGTGTTTCTTATTGGCAAATATGTTGCTTTCGTTTTCGCAACAACAATTTGTTATATGTAATACGATTTTTTACATCTTTTTTTTTAACAATTATACACCTGGACTTTTTGTCAAATTTGTATAAATCTACTTTATTTATTACTGTTTTATTTATCTGAGAAATTGAAAAAAATTAATTTACAGTTTATCTGACGGTTATTCGAAAATTCGCGCAAGAAAGAATGATATAAATCGAACACGATTCAGAAGTATGCATGATCTTAGCGAGACACGATCATGCTTCTTCGAAATGTCGCAAACGAAATATAACTTTCTTCGGAGGAGCATGCCCGCGGCACGTTTTCGCCAATGGCATTTTAATCGATGAGTGCCGAAGAGCTCGAAACTCGTGTCTCCACCTTCATCGTGTCGTCTTCTCTTGTCGCAACCCAAACTCGTATAGCTATATATCTCGAAACGGCCTCGTAGCTTTGCTCTGCGAATTTACATGTCGGCCGCAAACGCGCATCGTATGCCGCACGAGGTGTGGCCGCAGATGCGCACGGAATTGCTCTCGCATTAATACGCATCGGACCGCAGGCGCGCGTTCACGCCTTCCCACACGCGTAAAGTTTAATAGGCGTTTGTGCTTGTATCTTATTATAGTAGCAAGAATATCGCGCTTATTACTGCCAATAATATATTCATTTAGCGCGCCTCATTTGTTTACGGAAGCACTTTTTTATATTACTATGTACGAGAAGAAGAGTTCATGCGTCTATTACGATTCAAGCTTTCTGCAAAATACGTTAGCTCGGAAAACACGGTATGATTTTGTCAGAATGACTTTTCGCTGAAACACACATTTACCATAAGCACACCCTAACTCGCTGCTTGCGGTATTGTAACCTCGGGAAGTTTCACACGAGTGAGCGATGATTTCAGCTCTTCCTCGCTTCCTTCACGCCAACTGTCGTGTTCTTATGTTCTTTTTCCACGCGGACTTACATTCTTCTACTGCCGTACGTATCTTTTTCCTCCGATTTTTCGTTCTTATTGCTTGTTGTTTCAAGCGGCACGAATCAAGAAACTTTTAAACTCGTTATATAGAGCGTAAGTTTTTTTTCATGACTTGTAGACTTTTCTGCAAAATATAAATACTCGTAAGATTTACTATCATGCCTCTTAACATAGAGAGATTTAAAGTTTTAGAGTAAAAAATACTCGCTTATTAAAACACCTTAGTTTTAGAGAATGAAACGTAATATTAATTTTATATATAATCTTAGAATTGATATAAATTCTATAATTACCGATTATGAAATGTACATTAAAATAATATTTCACCGCTGACATATTGAGCGCTTCTAAAAAAAATTGACATTAAATGAAATTTCCGTTCGAAAAAAAATGTAATTAATTGAAAAGCTTCGCGATGACTAGTGACAGTTCGGGAACACATATCACTTTACATTTCACGTGTTCGTTACGTACGTCGAATTTCTCTGAGTGCTCATAATCGAACGTTTCCGAGTAAAGATCTTTCCTACGCGTTGCAAGGGGGATTTACGTGGAAAGAAAGGCGAGAGAAAGAGAGATGCCACGGTGAATTGCTTTTCACACACATACACACTCCCAAAATACATATGCAGATTGCAGATGGGCGTGCGGAATCCGATTCGCACAGGCATCTCTCTTGGGCGAAGATAACTCGATACGAGACGCGCGCGAGCGCGTCGGAACGAGGTGCGTCATATGCAATTCGATTTCCCCGTCACAAGGGGAATCGCTTTGTCGAGATCTGCGCTGGCTTGGTGGCTCTCTCAGTGTGCTCCAAGGCACATCCTCTATACAACTTGATTCACACGCGTCCCACAGATTCTCTCGATCGATGGATAATCCTCGCGTCGGATGCGCGGCGCGCTTGTGTGTGCACGCAAGATTGTTTGTCGATGTGCGCTGGTGCGCCGCAGAGTCGCGACTTCGAGAGACTCGCACCTACTTTCTTTCTTTCGACGGCCGCAGAGGATCTATGCAGAAGAAGACGCGTCCTTCAAGACGCCACAGGTGGACGCGCGCGTAGTCGGCCTCTATACCTACACTCACTTCTTTTCTCACCGTTTTTTCCTCGGACGTACCGGCCGCCTTTTTTGCGTTTACCTTCGTGCCGCTTATGGGCCGCGATAAATCGCCGCGACAGTCACGGCATGATTGTTTAGATTTTTCCGCAATATGTAACGTTATGCGCGACACATAATGGCGAAGCGTGCAAAAAATTATTAAGTACATCAAAGCTGTGGTTACTAAGAAGATGTCTTCCGCATAAAATGTCACGCTATTGATAATTTCGCCTAGAAGGTCAGAAGTGATAATGTATCGTAAACGCAATCGTAACAGAATGCGACTTATTTTTAAAATATGCATCGCACTACGTTTAAACTTGTGGATGTCAGTTTGAGAGAAACTTGTTCTGAGGAAAGCACTGTCTCCTATTTGACCGCGCAAAACGATGTCCAAAGTGTGTAATTTCCGAAAGGTCTCGGCTTATTTTACGAGTCCAGAATATCAGCACCACGCTCGTTACCTCTAGGAAGAGGAAGTTACCGCATAATACTTGAGCTTCCTCTTTTTTTACGCGAGATCTGTCGAGTCAGTCAGTTGCTCGCAGTCCTAACATCTGCCGTCGACTGTCGTTGAGTATCTCCGGTGCGTACCGGTAGAATACTCGACGAAAGAGTGTGTGTCATCTTCTCGCCTATAAGCCGCGGCTTTTATTGCGTTTCATTACAAAATCGTTTGTGGGGCTTGGCGGGGCCGCGCTGCAAGGTCTTAAGCGAATTCCTCCAGCCAGTAAATCCCGCATTACAAATATAGGAACCCGCTACCTGTGAGGTAAACACAACTACGGTAATAAAATTACGCGGGATTACCACGACACGTCGAAAAGTTGTTTCTTCACGTGATGTTACAGTCGCGATTTAACTCACGTAAGATTGTACGATTCGCCACACTTCACGTTGCTAAAAATACAATACTTTCTACCTGAATTTTTAACATTAAGAAATGACAACTTTAAAAATTTCTATTCTATGTTATAGTATAAATTTTATTACAGTATTTATTCTCATACTTTTTATTGTTAAAAGGACATTTAAAGATAAAGAATGTGAGACTGAGTAATCGTATCTTTTTCTGTAATCAGCCTTCGCGTCAGTGACAACGATGATTCGTCTTCGCGAAAATGACAGCCTTCTACGCACATCTCGCTATTTTCCGATTTCGAAAGTAGACCTCGTCCAACACGCCGCAGACTAGAACGCGTTAACCTGCCGAGGCCATGATTTATTATCCGTCGTCTGCCGCCAGGTTAGTCAACGCGCTGCCTCCCCGTGTCGTAAACACACGTTGCAACTATCGTACTGTTCAGTTAAACAGCTGGTAGACCAGGAACACCTTATTTTGCAGCGTATCGTCACACTCTTCGCGTCTGAAACTCGCGTTTGGATGCAACGGTTTTCCTTTGTTCGCGACAGGGACGGGATTTCGAAGCAAAATAATCAGAGCAACCTAATTGTTAAGAAAACATGCTTTCTTTTTCAAACTCTCTTATAAATTTGTTTTGATTTATTTTTAATATTTAATCTTTTATCGAAACACACAGAAAAGCTGTAAAAATGTACAGCATTTTTGTTTGTGAATTATGTTTTTAACTTTCGCAAAGTCTACTCCTGAATTTCTGATCCCGATGTATCTTTCGATCCCTTGGCTCGGATCTTTTTTGATCGATCGATTAATCATCCGAAAAATAACATGCGGCCTATAATTAAACACTATCGGCTCGGTTAAGGCTGCGCGCAAACGCGGTTGGAGATTTCTGTGTTTATTCGTGCTCGCGGAGGCCGACGAGTCCTGAGAAGCCTGCAATTACTCTGGTCGTCACGGCTGGCCCGCACGGCCCGATCCTCAAATTACGTGATTGACAGCTCGAACGTCCATCAGATCCGGCTAGGATAAAGTCCCTATCGAGAAGTCCTGGTGCGCGATAGAGTACTTTCTCACGTCTCGACGTTTCTTTCTAGATTCAATTTTAGCCTGCCAAATATTTGTTCGCTCACTTTGATGTCTAAAATTAACAGCCACGACTGTCTTTTCGTCAGATGTCAATTGAAAAACGTTGATAAGTGTCGTGTATGTACTTTTGACATATTGTCGCCTATTAATTTAGTGGTATATTAAAATATTTAAAAGAATTTCTTGATATTTTTGCATAAAATAGTTTTCTACAAACTTTAAACTTTTAGTTCTAAATATTTATGTAATTTATATGTAAGTAGAAGAGTTAGTTTAATTTTACTTAGTTTTAGACTTTGGTTCACTATAATTTTGACTATAATTTTATTAAGAGAACCGTATTCGATAAGTACATAACATTCGAGATGCAATGTAACTGCACGACGCGAGATTTACATGTAAATTCGCACACGAGAATTTATTGCCAAGAATGATCGATCGAGCCGTGTAATCATCTCATTCTTTCCGCCTGGTTTCCTCCCGCGCTCGTTTTAATCGTGTCCCGATCGCACGCTATCATTGGGATCTAAGCGATCGTGGCAATGACCCGCTGACCGTAATGATCACGTAACGATCGACCACCGCGGAGCTAGATGAGATAACGAAGAGGATATATCTCGAATTGCGACTTCGTGCGACCGTATGAAGGTATGTATGTACCTATATCTACTGACTGATTCCACGGGAATCGCGAATACCGTGGCGAATATAACGGGGCAGTGGGTATTTCCGCAGATGTTATCTCATGTGAAATAGTTGCGCGCGAACGTCAGGGAATCTCGCATAAAATTCTCATCGTCAAATCCGCACGCCGACGCACGTCATCCAAATAAATGCGATTCGATTGTTTCAAAATATTCTTACTGTCCACTTTGTGCACACTTTCTCTAGGCTTGACAAGATAAGATACTTCGTATAGAAAATATATGTGTGTATATATATATATATATATATACACACACACTTAATTTGTTACTTGGCATATCAGTGATTTTCATTAAAGATTTTGCTATTTACTGTTATGTCCTGATAAAGTTTTGAAACTATATAGTTTATATTATATTCAGAATGAATTTTTTTTTAACACTTACCTTATCTGACATGTTCGATTTTTTTAATTAAATAATAAAATTGCTTAATTTTAATTAATTGTGTAATTTTTTTCCAACTAAGTAGAACCAATTGGCAATTGAAAACACATTAAGAAAGCATTAAAGAATTTAAAAATGTATGTTATTTAACAAAGTACGCTAATAACTAGATACGCTAAATGATCCGCAACTAGTGCCTGATCAACTTTATCCTATTTATGTACGCAAAAGTGTGTCACAAGAAAAAAAGATATAAACTACAAGTACAATAAAAGTACATAAGAAAAAGAAGAAGAAAATACAACGACGTTGAATGAAATTTATGTTTTTATGAATTTCGTTACTGTGCTACATTGTGAATATAAAGTCAAGTGCGTTATGAATAATAATTAAATGCTTGTTCATCATGATTAATAAGATAAGATTAGAAATCGGCCTCGCGTACGAAGGAAATTAGCGCCATTGTATAGAGCCGGGAATTTTCACAAGGCTTTCCATGAAATTTAATAAAAACTCGTTCACAAGTAATGTCATAAACTACTAGTATTACAATAGACGACTCGTTGTCGATTATTATGAACTGCTTCGCTACCTCTACTAACGATCCATGATAATATTATTAGCGCCATGTCTATTGTGCGTTTCCAGTGGTACTTATTTTATGTGAGGATTTATGATCATCGCTTCCGGTATGGCAGCACCGAAAAGTATCACTTTTCACTCGGCGATGAGCGCGTCGTCGCTACATGCCGTCGATGTTGATAACTCATACAACCGGTTTAACGTTATTTGAGTGTTGCCTTTCCGTTATGTTCTTCCTAATAGAGAGAACTTTTCTGTTTTGCAATCATCGACGACTCAGGGTTACTTGTTTTGACAGTGAAACCGCCAGGATGTACAGGTGAATTATTACAAAGCCCTGTATGAAGCATCTTATTAAAGCTCGTCAGCGGAATCAGTTATTCATTTCGATGTGGATAATTATAGCGTTGTATCTATATATGGCGATAAAAATAGCCTCTCTCTCTCTCTCTCTCTCTCTTTCTCTCTACTAATTGTAAGTATCGTCGCTCATGCGACTACATAGGTACTCATCAACTATAGAGGATATAACCGCAATATTTTGCCAAACATAGATCTTCCTTCGAAGCGTTATCTATCGATATCGGCTTAAACGTAAAACGTTTTCTTCGCCGCTAAAATAATACATTAAAAATACACTGTAAAAAATTTCAAATACACTTGAAACAACTATAGTCTCGCAAACATGTTTCTCTTTGACTGCTAAGCGGTATAACGTTTTATGATGTATTATTAAAGCAATCCGAAATTCATAAAAAATGAACCGAATTCTTTTGTAATATATTTTCTAGAAAAAAAGTGTGTTGCGAGAAAAAAAAACTCAATCGCGATAAAATCGAGCAAAATATATTTCCGGTCAGTGTTCATTCTTGAAAAAATATATGCAACTTTCTACGGTGTAAAAAAATAAATTACGGTTGTTCCCGGTGTGACGATTGCAATCGGAATTTCTCAGGCGGATTCTCTGTGTCCGGTGCGCGCTGCCCGACGAAAGCGTCATTATTTCTGGGCGCGGCGTTTTCGCGGCGATGGTGCAACAATTTCTAAATCTCTAAATTACCGGCGTGGACATTTACTATCGGAAGAAAGGCACTTAATTTGTACGAGGAAGTGCCGTTGTAAAGGAAAGAACCGTTTGTTCGTTAAAACGGTCCCGAAGTGGCGTTGCGTGCCTCGTAAATAAAGGGGAACGGTGGACGATACCGGGACGCGGCGGTTTCCCTCGTAATGATGCTGCCTCTTTCTCTCTGCCACCGCGTCATCCGATTTACTTTAACGAATAAATTTTACAAGTACACGATCGAGATCAAATTTCTTATACTCTTAAAGATAAAAAAAAAAGGCTTAATTTCATCTCGGGACCTCATAAAGTGCCGCAAGTGTTACACACGGAATACAACTCGAATAACTTAAAAAAGATTAAACATCCTATAAAGTAATCGCATTAGCGTCTTATAATGACGACGCTGCGTAAAGATATACGTTTATGAAAACCGTACGACTGAATGCAATACGCACGTGTTGCATCGGTTGCAACAGAAGACGTCGAGCTACCTCGCCCGCAGCAAGTACGCGCAGTACATTATTAGCTCCTCGTGCACCACCCTAACATGCGTAACGTGTTGCAACAGTGTTCCGGCTACCGCGTACATGCGCAAGGAATAATATTAGGAATGAGTTGATACGCGTATACACATGCATACACGCATCACCACATTAACCGCCGCGGTGATCATTGTCCTCGCGACAACTTCCGCGACGAGTATAAACATCGACGTTAGTCGTGGCTCTTCCTCTCTCACCTCTTCGTCTCTCATTTGAATAAACAGCGCGATTATTATTACACGATCCGTAACCTTGCATTACGGCTTTGAATCGCGACGCGATCGGGTTCCAGGCCGCGGGAAGCGTGATCGCGAGCGTTGCTCGTCGTGGCTCATTATCGAATTAGCATTGTGATAATCTTCGGTCAGTTACGATATTTAATTTAAGAGAGAGAAAGGGAGCAATTATTCGTGAACATAATAGATCTTCTCGGAGACGTCTAATGAGCCGTCTCTCTTTTCCACGGTCGATCGCTCTCCGCGTGTCTCGCGCTGCGTTCATACGCGCTTCGATATCAAAGCGAAACAGCATTCCATCCGACGGTAGCTTTTATACTCGCGCTTTGACCGATTGTGAGATCCGCGGAAGTAGTGCAAGTCATGCATCTAGGAAACCACGCCGACGCTCGGCGGCTCCCTACCGATCTAGACGAGTTGCACTGCGAGTGTAATATCATTATCGTTCGCCGAGGCGAACCTCCTATGCCCGTCCGGGTTAATCAATTATTACAGGCTCTCCCGTGAACCGCCCGCCGGTAGCGATCGACTGCGGCTACCCAGCTTCGGCTATTATTCTTAGCTTAGCTCTCGAGAGAAGCTAAGAACGAAGATAAACCGCTGATTCTTGTCTCTCCTGTTTCGTCTTATGCGATTTCAGCACGCGAAACGTGGTCGAAACTTATGACACAGACAGATTAGGGAAGATATTTTTCTCCGTTTATAATTATATATCTTGTAAACTTCAATAAAACCAATTCTTCAAATTTTACATAAATGTGTACAAAAGTTTTTTTTTTCAAATACAAAATACAGTAAAGAAAAGTGCACATTTATATAAATTTTATTTTGGTTAGTATATCTTGAAACGTAAACTAAATTAGAAAGATTCGCGACAGCAAAAAGACAGTTGGAAAATTAAAAAACAAATTCTCTTGTTTACGTATTTCTCGCACGACGCGGAAATTTGCAATTTGTAGATTCGTAGAGAACTGTCGGTTCGCGTCGTCGTACAGGAATCAAGAGTCTTTAAGCGCATCACTCGTCGTAAGGTAGCAATAACGAGCCGATACTTCTTACGCCGATCATCGTCGTCGTTCTCTCGACTCCGTTTCACCTGCCTTTGTCGCTCGCTCTCCTCCTTTACGAGCGAGGTGGCTCTTTCGAGGCCGCTCAAATGTCATTTCCAGTGCGGCACACGCTCATTGTGTTCGCTCGGTGTAGCGGGCAGCGCTTCCTTATAGAGGACCCCCAAGAACTCTTTCGCCGACGGTGAAAAACGGCGCCGCGCCGCGGCCCTTTTAATCGGCTTTTCTTACGATGGCTTAGCGTCCTCACCGCTGCTTCCATAACACCCGCATTATCTATATTCTGCCATTAGCTTCGATCAGCGCGGCGAGTTCTTTCTGAGAAAAAACAGCGTTTCTATTCTACGTTTGTCGCGTAAACGCGAATCGATACCGACCACCTCGAGTTTAACTCCGTTTCACATACTACGTATCAGAAGAGACTTACACACCCCGTCTTCGTCGATTTTTCTTCATCTGTCCTCCCCCACCTGTTCTCATGCGGTAAGCAACATTTTTGTTTAATCAAACAGGTTCTGGCTAGGCGTGCTTGTGAACCGCGCCGCCGTACTTACTTCCTACAAGCGCGCGGCACCCGCTGCCGTCGCGCCGTACGATATACGTTCGAATGTCACCGCAGAGAGAAATCTTACAAAGTCACTTCTCCGTGTGGCTGTGTACATGTTTGTTTTTCGATCTCCCGCTATCGTCATACATTCTCGTTCTCCGCAAGGTGTTTCCCGCGATCTTCTTTATCTTGCAATATTAAGTCGTTGTCACAACTTATGTTGTTTTGTGTAACGTTTGACAAGATTTAACTTTTATAAGAAAAAACCTTGTGTGTATTTTATATTATTTTGCATATTTTTGTAAATTTATATTTTAAGTTATGTTTTCTGCGTGAAGAACTGTTCTGCAAAGTTTTTGGAAAAAAACTCACGACATATAGTATCGCACACACGCACAAAATCTTACAAAACCATTATATATTATCATATTATATATCTCTTGCGTTTTAAACAAGACACATCAACGTGAGACTTCTCTGTTACGTTGTACGTATCGTCAGATCGAAGAAAATTGCACGCATATGCACTTGCCGAGTAAAGCCTGCGTTCTTGCACGTCAGACGGACATTCTGATCCTGGCATTATATTGGATTCGAGGTAGTAGTCAATGCAGCGATATGATACGCGACGAGTATCATCCTAGTTGCTCGCACAGCTGCCGGTATTGACGATCGAGCGGATAATCAATAATAACGAGTAGCGAGATTATAGAAGCAGCTGAGCCGGCTACAAATTGTAAATTCTCCATGAAATTAGGCGGCACGCCGGTTCTGCTTTCTCCTCTTAAAGACGCGCGTCTATAGATACATATCGACGAAATTGTTCGTAAGTGTGTCAGTCGTGCCTAATATTCGTTGAATATTATTATCTTATCCGAACCACAATAATTTTTTTTGCGTAAAGTTTTGGTAATTTCTCTTGTGTAATTTAACTTGCTCAAATTAAATTCGACTATTTGATTTCGGCGATATCGAGATATGCGAAAAATTTGCAATAAAACTCAAAGAGTTATACAACTCTTAACGTTTTTATGTTTTTAATGCGCGTGTTTTACATAATTGTAATGTGCTTACATAAATGTATACCGTTTGTCGGAGGAATTAGCATATCGCGTTAATAGAAAATGACGAGAAATATGTATAATCTTGTAAAATGAGCGTCGATAGTATCAATCTAAATTAATTACGTTAAATTATACAGCGCTAATATACATCACGTGCATGTTCAACAGGTGTGTTGGACAAACCCTGTAAAATGAAACACTTACGAAACCCTGTAAAACACGTATAATCAGCCGCATCAATTTACCCGCCTGATGGTGCGCGCGAGTCTAATATCCTCTTCGTGCGTAATCTATCGTGGTAGCGTGAAAAAGAAAAGTTACGGTATTCATTCGCGGTGATCACGGTGGTCCGAGCGACAGCTGAATTATAAGGCCACACCGATAAATCACAACGGGATTGAAAATCCATCAAACAGAGTTTTCTTCCGATATATAGCTTTGGGGAATGTAGTTTGTTAAGTTGCTGTCACGCGTAATGGCGTATAGACGACGTATTCTGTTCCTCGGGAAACTCGATGATGGAACGGTAACTGTCACACTATCGAAGTAGATTTCATGTTCAATAATTAAACCTAAAGAAAGCGAAAACAAAATCATCAATTGAGTTATCTCGCAAATTTTGCTGATTAATGTGTTTATCGTTGTTTATTTTTAGTAGAGAGAGACTCTTGAAGTTTACATTGAGAAACAAAACTCTTTTCATAATAAATAGTATCGGATAACAGATTTAAGACGCTATCGCGAAGACATGGGTGCCGCTTGATGATTTCATAAAAAAAAGAGACGGGGTCATAATGGAAGCAGCACGTTGCCGGTCGAAACATAATTGATGCATTTTGTTTATTTTTCGTTATTTCTTTTTTCTTGTTCGACGACTCGAATTGAGGGGAAGATATAAATAACTATTGAAGCAAAGAAAGAAAGATATTTATAATTATAGAATATCGTTGATAATTTTGTTTCGACAATATTCTTACACTTGGCGAGCATAAGCGTAATTATAATTGATGCGTTTCATTATCAGTACGTCAGCGTAATTGAAGTTCATTAAAGCGTACGAATAACGACGACGCCTAACAGAAACGAGATAAAACACCTTGTAACACGAATTACAAATCGCTTCGCGAGAGTTAATCATCGATCCCGGCAGGGACAATGATCTCGTTAAGTACCGACTACAACGCGATTACGTCCGTCGGCTATTGATGTTACGATTAATAACAGGACGTATAAGTTCCTGATTAATTGCTCGAATAAAACGTACCGCGCCGGTAGTCGCGGATATATGGGCATTAGATGTTCTTGAGAGAGTTACGATCTAATTATCGTCAGTCGGGAATCTCACCACGTCGGGGAACGCAACACAAAACGCGCCCGTGTAATCGCTAATTGGGGAAACAACTTAATCGTCTAAAATCGTAAGTAAAATATCGAAGCGTAGAAAATTTGCTTGATCGCATTCGCCTCTCTATAACATATCAACTAGATATAGGACAATCAAATGAGATTTTTCAAAAGAATTCTTTATATTGTATATCTTCTTATTCTTTAAATTGCCGATAATTTAACATCATAAGATGCTTATTGTATCTACGACATTAAAAAAGATGACAGATAAGTTTTATTAGTATGGAAAAGTGAGATCTTACAAAGAAAGATAAATCTTGATGAAATGATAGTCGAAGATTGCGCCAAAAACGCGATGAAATCTTAATTGCTTCCGATGACGCATCGCGCGTCGACATAGTTACATAAACCATGGATGGGATCATCAACTATTAGCCGAGGTATAGATGATGTTTTGGACAAGCGGAATAATCATCGAAAATCGGACGTCAAGTATCGCCCTATCGACTGGCTATTTCTCGCGTGTCGAATTAGACTCGCTAAAGTCTCTGAAATGATAATGACCCGAAACCGGTTTTTTTGGTTACGAACCGGAGGCGTGTGAGATATGGGAAGAAAGGTCACGAAAATAAGCTGATAAAGAAGAATAATGTGTGAGGATATTTCTCTTTCTTTTTTCCTCTTTTTCTCTTCATTGCTTCTAAAGTTGGTCGCGATTAAAGAGCCGGTGATATTTTTATGGCAATGCTTGTTTAACATCAATAAACTATCGATGTACTGTTAATGAACCAATAATTAGTCGGCGAGTAATGAAGTCCGCTACTTGGCGGATTAAGTTGACAGTTCGTGCGCCATCGTAGAAAGGAATTCCGCGCACACCGTTTTGCGAACATATCGATAGCATCTTGTGCGCAAGGTGCATTATGCTTATGATGCAATACTCTTATGCATGACTTATTTCTCTAAAACCACCATCTCGAGCGCAGATACGATATGATTAGTGACATATTTCACTTAACTGTTTCAAGTAGGTGGATGTCTCTTTGCGATTTGTCTCTCTGTTGTATATTTCTTTTTATATTGTTGAAGAAACAAATTTTACTTGCTCCTATTTTGTTAATTTTATTTAAATCTTAGTTGGAACACAATGAAATCAGAAAAAGCATTTAATTGATTTATTCAACGAGAGAATTTACACCAAGCCATCTCATTAACATACTCTTTCTAGCACGCGTTTACTTTCTCCTTTTTGCTTCTCTCCTCATAGGCGCATCTGGTATGCTGAGAGGGCTATCGGCGTATAAAAGAGCTCGTGTGCACGCCCAGACGCATCTTTCTTTCTTTCTCTCTCTCTCTCTCTCTCTCTCTCTTTCTCTCTCTCTCGAAGAGAAAGAGTCCATGCCTATTCATACGTCCACGTGTCATAATACGTTGTCCGTGTGTGTGGGTGAGAACTCGCGCAGAAATATTTTGTTCGACGCTTCCTGCTCGTTTAATCAATGACATCTTTGAGCGTCGAGATGCGCATCAAACGGGTATATGTATCTGTGTGAGTGGGATAAGTCGACGCGTGTGTTACGTGCCACGTGCGAAAAACGCGCGGGCTCAGTTTCAGTACGGAACGAAGCCTGAAAAAAAAGACCCCGTTTCTTTCAATTATTATTTTTTGACTTCGAAATCTTTCAAAATTTCTCTCTCTCGTTCTTTTTCTCTCGCAGTCGTTAACCGCGATAAATTGCGACGACTATACGTTCCGAGAATGCGTGAACGCAATTTTCGAATTATAAATCATCGCAACATGATCCGGTTAATTTGATTCGTTGCTGCTGAAGCTGGTGTTACACCGGATTCGACATAAATCATAATAAATTTCAATTATGATATATCGGAAGAGTCCGTAGACATGCCTCGTTATATGATAAGTTGACATACGCGCATAAATCCAACATCGACTTATAATCGCGATCAGATGCAATCTAATAAAATCGTCAATCTTACGCTAATAAGTTATTATTTTGTTATTTATTAAATTAAATTTTTATTTTTTTGGCGAAAATGTCGTTATCTTTAAGTGATAGACGTACTAAATATCACTAAACAATTTGTGTAACATGCATCGTGATGACGACACACATGTCGATACAGCATTGCTAAATTTATCTCGGCGTTTTAGCGACATCGATAACGACGGTCGTGTGACGCTGTACACGGCTCAGCTGCATTGCGATTGCAATGTGTGGTGCACGGCGCTCGCACGTACACGAACACGCTCGCTCTTAAAGGCATCTTTATTGCACGGTATATTCACACTACGCGTAATATCTCAGCGCGCGAACAGCACGTATAATCAATGACATCTTTACGAGGAGCGCGATAAGCCCGCGAATTCCGCAAGAAACGACACAAAAAGAGAAAAGGGGAAAGAAAAATAGCGAGGAGACAAGCAGAAAGGCAATGCCCTAGTGACGGTTTTGAAAGAAAATGCCATGATTTATATAGCCACGGGAGAGATCGATGTAGTAAAAGATTTTAATAAAATATCTTATGATAAACATTTCAAAATTTTTAAAGAATAATTTAATAACATAATATAAAATAAATAATATAAAGTAAATATATAATTGAGATAAAATATGTAAAAGACTTCTAGTTTTTAGCACGATATATTTTATCTTTTAAGATGTAAACCTCGATACAGTACGGATTACAGGAAGAAAGTAATTATGAACCGAAATTTTATGTGAACTGGTTTCTTTATCCGCTCGCTATTAATCGACCATAAGATTTCTCAGCGAGGAAATCATTTATTTCATTTGCATAAGCTTCACATTACGTTCATAAATTTGCTCGAACCTTAATTTTCAATTTTTACGCCCGTCTCCCGATAAATCTGGTAGATCGCTCCTGGCAGGCAGAGGCGCAAAGTCGAAGAGACAACAGGGAGTGTCCGCTGTTGCATGATAAATCCGCCGCGGCTTAATTCGCATCAGCTGTAACATCGTCCGGAATTCTTTCCCGCGACTGATGCGCTCGAGCGCTCTCCGAGACCAGCCCGGCTGGCTTCCCCTTCGTCTTTCTTTCCCCGCTTATCCCGACCTCCCGCGCCATCTTCCTTCACGCTGCATTTCTTACCGCTGCACTTCGCCTTTATGGGACTCGGCATCAACGGATGATGTCACGGGGCGTGTCTTGCACCGTGAAACGTGCACCGAGATTCTTTTCGTCGACGAGAGCATTCGTAGACGCAAGAGATGCGAACAACAGATGCTCTCTTTCAGTGAACAACACCCTGCGCTCTGCTTTTCAGAAAATTAACTAGAGTTTAATTTTTGTGATCTTATTTTTTAATCTGATTCTCGAGTTTCTTTTTTATTCTCTAAGATGAAGTATGCGAGAAAAAAAGATTATATGTGTAAATATGTTATTTATTTATATAAAATCAATTTTCTCATCTGCATATTAGGAAACTTCTTTTGTGACATTTGTTTGTGTAGTAATGATATTTATTACCTGCATTTATTCCTAAAATATATTTCCAAGTATCAGTCGTAAATAGTTATAGAACTTCCAAACACGGCGCGCAGAACTAACTTATGTATCCTTCGTGAGATAACTCTGAGAGAGTGCGAGATAATGCATAATCCACCGTGTGGGCCGATCCGATTGTAACATGACATGCGCGTATGTTATACCTAAGGTGGGTCACACTGCTTTTGCATGATCGACGACCACCGTCGAAGTCGTTTTACGACCGTGCTAATTGAACTCGGTCAGAAAACGATTTCGTCTTTTGACGGCAGATATGACTGCAGAAAAAGCAAATTAAAGAGTTGAAAGATAATATATATGTATACACATGATCGAGATATGCGAATGGATCGGCAAGGAAAAATCGTCAACAATCCGTTCGTGATGGAAATGTCAAGTCCGTAGTGCCTCAAATTAACGCTTCTCCCGGATGAGTCGGACGATTTTCTCTTTTTCTACCCCTTCTGATCTGTCCGTTCGCAACTAACGAGGTCCGCCATTGCCAAATAAAGATCCGACTTGGTCTCATAAACCATTTCTCTCGTCGATTCGAATTGAGCCGTCGAAGCGGCGCTTCGCGTCTTCCATCTCGATCGACGGTTTCGTAATCGCGACATATCTTCTCTTTGATCACGACGACAAGTAAACCTTCGCCAAAATTACCGAATTCGCATTGCGACTCTTTTTAATTGGAACGACGATCGTTAGGCTCACAAACATGTAACCGCGCGCAGTTTTCGTTGCGCTCACGTGCATGTTATGTTTTTTACGTTGATAATCGCGAATGACAAAAATATTGTTATTCCGGTGCCGCGCGAAAGCTCGTCCCGGAGCTCTCTCCGTATAAAGCAAAAAATATGCGGGTACGCAGAAGAGGACGTTCCACCTTGTGGCGGAGGTTGCGCACGGGTGCGCGCATTGAGTAAACAAGTATAAAATGTCGCGCCGCAAAGGTCGGTGCTCTTGATTGGCATACAGCCGCGGTTAATTTGGCCAGTCTCGATTAGCCGCAGGCGTGCTGAGTCAACTGATTTATCCGCGTCCAATCGGGAACGATAATGAACTGACCGAGAAAAGACTGTTCGCGTAACTGGAAGACACTTGCGGCGCAGTTGTTGCTCGTCGCGGTGATATATGAACGCGAAAAAAAAACACACAGGTTGTGTGTGTGGTTAAAAACAACGTAAAAGGGAAGAGTTTCGAATTCTTTAAGTGATTGCAAGCAAACAGGATAAAAAAACGGCTCGTAAAAATTATTTCTTATTTATACGCAACGTATTGTTGAGCAACACATCTGCCGTTCGTAACTTATTATCAGCATTTCGTTAATAAACTTTTACAACACATCTGAATTTTTTTTTACAAAATTTAATTAATCGCATGGCAAGTTGCGTTTATGGACGCAAAACCTACGCGGCTTATTCCTGCTCGTGTCGAGCGTATACAAGCGTGACGACTTAATTGTCGTTCTCCGGCCGAGACTGTAAAATCTCGAGAAACGAAACGCGAAACGAACAAAAACGGTTGTCGTCGGCACTGTGGAAGCAATATTTCGTTCCGTTGTGTGCACGGACTATAGTTAAAATTGCTTTATAAACATCCTATCTCCGGATAATGTCTACATCGGCAAACTAATCTCAACGTCGTATATATATAAGGGCGCGCCGATTGCAATAAAAAGAAACCATGTATAATATTTAATAGGTCTGTGTGTGTTCGCCGTAATAACTCTCCGCTGTTACTTCGGTTACGGTAGATCTTACCGATAATTTCAAAGACACACATACTGACTTCTTCTGTACGTGTACACACACTCCCGATCCCGCTTCGTGGAATAAGAAGCGACAGAGAAGAGATTCGCGGTGATGCCGCGTACGCAATGACCACCTAAGGCAAGGAAATGCTAACATATAGAATAATCCTTTCGTAACGTCATACTTTGATGTATAAGCTTTGCTATATTGCATGTTACAGAAACGACATAATTAATGTTTGCTTGTCCGCTAAAAATTTATTATTCGAATCTATAATGAGACAAGAAAGTGTGGCTCTCATATGTATTTATTAAAAAAAAAAAAAAAAAAACGCCGATTCATTGACAGATACAGATGCAACTAAGTATCTATTGGATGCTTTGTTCAAAAGATGCAGCATCGCGATTGCGAACTATTTTTACTCCGTGAAAAACATTTGTAGTAATTAAATTAATTCTGCCGAGAGTTTACGTCTGGTCAAGGATTGCTCAACAAATGATTGATGAACGTTACATTCTCATTATGGTCTGCTACTGTGAGAACATACGTAATACATAAGTACACGCCCGTCCATATTGCGTTTATATATGTATTTAGACGTACGCGCGTACATATACATACTTGTTCGCGTACGTACGTCTCTCGCGGTGCGCAGACCGGAATCATTAAGAACAGTTTATCCGCTCTTTCATTAGTCATCGACGATTTAATGCGCCGTTTGATTTCATCCTTCGAAGGACTGCCGATCACCGTCGGTGTCGTCGTTTTTTTTTTTTTTTTGAGTGCGTCAGGTGTATGATGACTGCTCTCAGTGCTTGGCGATAAGGTGAGCATTCTCATGTTAAAGTTTGCTAGAATTTATAATTGGATATTTATGGGATCGTGTTCAGTTTACGACGGACTATTTGCTGCACATGTGTATATAAGTATATATATATTACATGTAATTAAAATCGTCGTAAATGCCGCATCGTCGCATCGAATGTTTCAATCTGCGTGACGCGCATAATGACGCGGCTTTTATTGCTCGCCCGAAATACGCTTCTGTTTTGCTCGTTTCGTCGCTGTTGTCTTGATCCTCCAACGTCGTCGAGCTGCTCATCTCGCGACTCATGAATAACAAACGCACGTAACGTGATTTCCAGAAAGCAGAACTTCGTCATGGGCGTGTTTCGCGTGCCGAATGCCTTCACCTTCGACGGTACACCGCGATTTCGGTGTGTCACAAGAAATGGTCGACGTGTTTCATCGGCGTGCTTTATTTCGTCATTTTATTGCAATGCGGCACATTGTTAAACGCTTTGTTACCGAGCGTTTCGAAACGCTGACATATCTGAATGCAAGTGAAGACTGCGCTCAGAAACATCGGAGTTCTCGCGGCGATTCGAGTCTTTTAATAGAATGTGTAATATATATAAGCGACAATATGTCTTATTGTTATATATTTTATTATAAAAACTGAACATTTATAATTAGCTTTAACATCTTTTAGTTACTCTATATGTATATCTAATATTATTTATAAAATATTAAGAAGGAAAGAAAAGACTAGATCATAACTATAATCTTTATAGTTTTTTTATGATGTTATGTACATATTTTAGTCGGGCGCGTTGCAATTTTATAGTAATTCGAATATAGCTCCGCTAAAAGCATATATTCCGTTATAAATTATTGCGCGGAGCGCGAACTAAGAATCGTTGTGCGCGCGCAGATGTGTTACGTGTAATTTGTTAATCGCGATGTTACA